>JAJIBD010011364.1:7500-57500 GCA_021461705.1 Cryptotis parvus
CACCAGAGTTAGGATTAATTTATTTGGGGAAAAAAAAAGAATGCTGGCTGACAACCTCTCCTCCAGCTGCCAGACTGGATAAAAATATTGTACATTTGTTGTTTATAAATTTGGATAAAAGAGGAATGATGTTTACTTCAGAGGGAATATCTTTAGACTTGTATCTGCATAAGAAGTTTCTTAAAGTAGATTTCCTGCCTGAGGGGTGAGAGCCACTTACCTTTCAGACGGAGAAGAGGGTGCTTTAGAGGCCGTCCAGAAACACGGTGCCATTGCACCCTGCCTTGCTGAAATCTGCTGCCTACACTATGGTTCTCTCCCACAGACCAGACTCTCGAGCCTGGAAAACCCTTTGGCGCTTTAGAGTGGAACAGTTTGGTTCTCCCTGACCCACATGATGCCTGGTAGTGCCTGAGGGCGGGAGGTACATGATTGCAGAGTATGAAGTCTGGAAAGCAGAAAGTCTTTGAGGGACAAGGGGAAAGGACAGCATGTTGGACAGCTGTGTCCAACAGGGAATCTCACACACCCTCAGCAGCCACAGCAGGCCTGAAAGAAGACAGTTCTGAGGATCTTGCCAAAGAAGTTACAGCGCTAGGAGGGCGAGTGGCTGATCTGTACATCAGCACAGGGCATCAGCCAGCTCACCTTCACTGCCGTTCCGAAAGGCCTGCCCCGTCGTCTCCACTCAGGGCCCCCCAACTCACAGGCCCCACACCTCCCTCTTTCTTGACTGACATCAGAATATGTAGCGACAAGCTGTCTGCCCCAGCAGAAATCTGATCGGACATTGATTTCAGCAATTGCCTCTATAGGCAGAGACATAAGGCAAATTTGTTTCTGAGTCCTGTTATTGCCAGTGCAGGTCTGAGGCAGGAAGGGCCAACAGCATGTGGAAGGCGGCAATAGCATGGCAAATAGGGCTGCAGTTATGGATAATTGGAATACAGATTTGAATAGTGTGTGCTCCTCCGCGGTTCATGCATTTTCATTTGGGAAGATCCTATTTGGAGGGAAATTCTAGCCTTCATTTTCCAAGGGTTAGAGGAGCGAGCTGTCAGGCGTGTGTGTGGGAAAAGGGCCAGCAACTTCTCTGTGGAGACGCGAGGATTAAGTTGAGCTGAAGTTTCTGTGTGGTGGGGCTCAGGATTTTGCTGAGGCATTGCACTGAGCTTCTCCCTGCCTCCTTTCTTAGGAAATGTCTTTTCAAGGAACATTTTCCCCTGCAAATCAGAAAGGCTGAGAACTGCATGGTGGCTTGGGAGTCGCCAGAGCCGTCCTTGGGCATGCTGATTTATTGCCAAGTCTTTACTTGGGGGGATGGATTTGTTTTACATGCATTTAATCCTACTTTAACACATGCTTCAAACTCCTGCCAAAGTGGGTTTCGAAAGTACATTTTGCATCTTTGCTCTCATGTTGTCATCTGGTTGTTTTAAATTGGGGAGTAGAATAATTATGTAGACCTGCGACCATTGAACTGTGCTCTCTTTTCAGGCTAATGGAGGCTGGCAGGACGCAACAACTCCATCCTCTGTGACTTCTCCTACAGAAGGCCCAGGAAGTGTGCACTCGGATACCTCTAACTAATCTCTGGCCACACTTTTCCCTGAGCTGACATGCCTTGATACGTGCATTCAGAGCAATAGGAGGAAAAGGAAAGCGTTTTTGTAGCCCACCATCTACAGCTTTACTGTAAAACCTTGTCTTCTTAGAGAACTTGGTAAATCTGTTTTTTTAAGGAATCATAATCATTTGTATTTATACTTAAAAATACACTATGTTAAAAAAAGCACTTTATCCAATTAGGCCAAGATTTAACATTGTTAAACGGTCCTGTAACTATTTTATCCTAATTTATTATCAATATTTTACATGAATGGTTTCACAGTTGCCAATTACTTGGCCTTAAGGGTAAAAAAAAAAGTACAATATATACGGAACCTCAACGTTAAAGCAGATGCAAAGCTTCACCTCACCTAAATTGAACTTCTCACATATCTCCATCCTAGCCTGTGATTCGTCTTTCTTTCATATCACTAATGGCGTTGGAATAAAAGAGCTGTTTGGCTGTCTCTGTTGATGGTTGTGTTTAGGAACCTTCCTCGTCACACTTGTGTTGCAATCTCTTCTGTTCGAATTAGATCAGAGACTGGGAGCGTCTTTTCCGTCTCTGAAAGCACCAGTGCCCAGAGCCTGCTCAGTAATTCAGTTACGGATTGAGATTGTTCTGGGAGCTTCGAGATCCTGCTGCTGATAGAGGTGAATCCGAGATCCGCCTAGGCTTGGGCGTGTGCGCTGGGTGCTGCACAGATTTGGCAAGGTTTGCTCTGTCCTCTGGGCCTCGGAGGGCATTGGCGAAGGCCCTGCTCTCTGGAGTGTTGTATATAGTGTAGCAAAAGAGTATTTATACATCTCACCAATCAGAACACAGCTTTATTACCTCATGCGAACTCATACAAACCAATAGAATTTCAACATGTTCTGTAGCTTAGAGTGCTCACTTACTACCTCTGAACAATACTCACGCTGTAGTTTGTCTTCTTTCTTATCTTTTTGCATCTTGTAATTAACTCTTTGTTTCCCTTCATAAAATGTAATGTACATTGTAATCTTTTAAAAGAAAAATCAGGGTTGCATTTGCAACTTTTTAAAAAAAAAAACCGAGAGTGGAGACATCGGGTCTTAACACAGGATCGGGTCTTAACACAGGATCGGTGAAACTTGTAAATACTGAGAAACATTTCGAATGTTCTTCATCTTGTTACTAATTCATGCAAAAAAAAAAAAAAGAAAAAAAAAAAGCTGCGACTAATTGTGATGCATTCAGATTTCAGTATTCAGTACTGTATATTTCACCTGTGTCCTGGGGCCCCTCTCCTATCTCTTTTTGTATTGTATGCGATTCTGAAACTGATTGAGTCATGAAAATAATTTGTGGCGGTGATTCTAATGTATTAAAACGTTTCGTGTTCCTTTCTAACTGGATTACACCCTGGATTGAAAAAAGTCTTCCTTGTGGTAGTTATATGTAGTTTCAAACATGAATAAACTTTTTGCTTTCATGATTAAATGTTGATGCAATTTTTCTTTGTTTTTTGTTTTTCCTTTGTTGTTCACATGTATAGCACAGGTTATAGGAGTGCAATTGTTATGTTTTAGGGGTCCCTGCAAATGTCACATATCAGGGGTCCCACCAAACTGCCAATATCCCAGGACCACACTGTCCTTGGAGCCCTTCCCGTCCTTTCCCCACCACCCCCTCCTTGGTAACTTCAGTTCTGTCCTCAGAGCCAAGAGTTGTTTTGCATTTGTACTTTGTTTCTTTACACAGTGCTGAGTGAGCTCATCCAGTACTTTGCTTTCTTTGGGGGCCTTACTGTGTTTGTTGATAAGCATGACCCATCCATTCTATCCACATTGTAGCCGTCACCATTGGAGCCAGCCTGAGCAGACAAAGCAGAAAGTCAGCCCTGAAGCAGGCCTGGCAGGGATTTGAAGTTGCTGGGACTCAGGTGGCAGAGGAATCCGTTGGGAGCACAGGCCAGCCCCTGGGGACCAGCCTCTCTTTCTGTGTCCAGTGGCTGGACGGCCCTCATCTCCTGTGACTCCACTTCATCCTGTGCCCTAAGAACACCACAAGGAAATCCTATCCCTATATCAGATGGAGATTGGGAACCACAGTTTATGAAAAGTTACTCCAGAATTCCAAGATCACACAGGGCATGAGGGGCCACACCAACCCGGTCTTGCTGGGAGTACCGGGTCGTCTGATCTGCTCTTGCATCAGGCATTTGTTCCATGGAAGGGCCTTTCACTGTAGTTTTTAAAAAAAAAAGAAAAGAAAAAGCCTTGTAAAATGGCAAGTAACTAGAAAGCCAATTACTGAATTAAACATTGGGTGGGTTTTATTCAAACTGTTAGAAATTCCATATATTTACATATACATCTGTTGCTAATATCTAAATCTTCATAATAAAATAAGTCAATAACAGGTAATTGGCCTGTTTGCTATATCTCAAGGAAATTGACTCACAGGAAATCAGATTAATGTTAATCAGTTGCAGCAAATTGTCTATGATAAATACAACTGTTTTACTATTGCAGTTGGTAGAGCCAGGGAAAACAAGGTCCTGTCCCATTAATCTTGCAGCGGTTATAGGGCCAGAGTAAACTTTATCAAACAGATTGCCCTCCAAAGCTGTCCGCCCTCACGTGGCCTCAGCTTGCCTGTAGGAATCTCTCCCTGGCTAAGCAGTTATTTGCATGATTCAATTAGCCAATGGGTCAGCCTTTCTTTGGGCACAAAACAATTGATGGTCTATGCTTTTGCCAAACTGTCCTATAGAAGCAATGCATGTTGCTCCCATAGCTGCATCTTCAGGACCGTCCCCCTCCAGTACACATTAAGAACAGTTATCTCAAAGCAAAGACCAGAGCTCTTTGGGACCTCAGGCCCTGACGAGCAACACTAGAGAGAAATGAGAAAAAACACTCCTGGGCTGAAAATAGAGGAGAGATGCTGTATTCTAGAGCAACACACTTCCTGTGTAGACAAAGTGGCTTGGGCAGGGGGCCCAGACACTGTCAGGAACCACTGCTGAGCACAGAACCTGGGGCAACCCCCAGCACCACCCGGAGAAGTCTGAAAGCAAATGAAAGCGACTGAAAGGTGACGGGGGGCCAAGTGTAGGCTACGTGGGTCCATGAGAAAGGGCCCTCGGGGCTCATGCAGTGGAACAGCCGCTCCTCTGCCCGCTCTGTTCCTGCCCACAGAACCCATTTGACCCTTCTGCATTTCCTGTTGGCGGGTGCAACTCTTGCTTCCCAAGAGCTACATGTGTGTCATGCTGCACCCCAGGGAACGGCCACACAGGGTGACACCAAGAGGGTGAGACCAACTTGAACCTGACAGGCTGGAGGGACCGAGAGACAGCGGGACCCTCCTCACGCCTTGGAGCTGGTACTCTCCTGCCCTGCTCCCACTTGAGGGACCCCAAGGATGTACACCTGTGGTTTGCATGTGGTGTATGGCTGGGGTCAAGGGTCCCCACATTACAAGATCAGGGACAGGACAGAGGAGCCACAGGCTTGGGCTGGGCCGAGCACCAGAGCTAATAGAGGCCAGGGCCCACCTGCGTGGGGAGCTGTGACGTGTGCCTCCTGGAGAGCCGTGCCCCGACTGAACGAGGGGCCTGTTTCCTCTGTGGCCCGGGGCCAGATCCATCACCCCCTGGCACTTGGCACCATGGTCTGCCCCCTGCATCTGTATGCTCTTAGAGTGGGGGGCGGGCCATTTTCCTCACCACCCACCCTGACCTCGTCCATCTCCTGAGCCATCCTTCAGGGCTGAGCCTGCACAGCCAAGCCCTGCCGAGAGAAGGATTAGGGGCACAGGTCCAGGGACTGGACACAGTTGTGTGGGAAGCAGAAGGGTCAGAACTGCCTTTGAGGGGCACTTGCACCCCCCCTCCCAGAGGCTCTCTCCCTCAGCAGCCTCACGAGGAACCGATTATCACCTCCATGTCACAAATGCCGAGGCCACCTGAGCCCAACGAAGAGTCAGTCTCGGGGGCAGACCCCGCTGTAGGCCTGGCTGTCTCCCCAGTCTCGTGGTTCTCACCACAGGCCTGCGGGGGAGACTCGGAGCACGGGTGATAGGAGACAGAGTCCTCGGACTCCTCCCGGGGGCTCCCCTCAGGGACACCACACAAACCACCCACTCTCCAGATGGGTCCTCCCACACACACCCAGCCTTGCACCCCAGCCCTGGCCCATGGGCTGCTTCCAGCTGGGACCCTGAGAGCACCCCAGGAGTGCCCCTCACAGCCCCTCAGAGAGGTGAAGGTGAAGCTCCCTGAACCCCCTGACTAGGCCAACCTTGGGCACAGCGCACAAGAGCCCCACAACCCCGTGAGACCCCAGGGTCCACCCCCCACCCAGCTTCTTCCAGGCCCTGCGCCTCTGGAGTCTCTCACTGGCTGTGCCTCAGTTTCTTCAGCGCTCCAGCACTGGCCTCCCAGAGTTGTTGGGAGCATCCGGGAAATAGATGGTGCTGGGCTGAGGCCCTATACCCCCACCTGCCCTTGGGGAGATTACGCCCTGAGTCTTCCCAGCTGGGGGATCTGGCATGTGGTTGTGTGTGCCTTTGGTTCTCACCTTGATTCTTCATGGCCTGAGTTTCCTCATCTGCAAAGTGGTCCTTCCTGCTAGGGAAGTCTGACGGACTAGGTGGGCACAGACAGGGTGGGCAGGGAGAAACCTGGGGTGCGGTCCTCTTTATTTTTAAATACATTTTCAATGTTTATTTAGACACCGTGATTCACCAGCTCTCCCTGTGCCCAGCTGATCATGAGGCGCCCAGGAGGGAAGGTGGGTTCTAGCCCTGGCCTGCCATCCCAGCAGAGCCTCCCAAGAAGCCAGAGGAACCCCCCACCCCATGAGGGCCGCCATTTTCAACCTCGGGACTCCACAGCTCGTCAGAGCTCCACCCAGCATAAAAGCTGATCTTTTCCCATTTTGAAGTTCCTGTTTTCCCAAGTTCATCAATACATGCACGAGATGAGAGTGATACAAGAGTATCCCACCCGCCGCGGCAGAGCCTGGCAAGCTACCTGTGTCATATTTGATGTGCCAAATACCAGTAACAATTATAGACCTCATTCCCATGACCTAACGAATGGTTTGAGGCTCTTCATGTTCCTGGAGAGCGAGCAGATGCCCTTGGGCTACACTAGCATGTGACAGGACGTATGGAGATGTTACTGGTGCCTGCTGGAGCAAATCGATGAACAATGGGAAGACAAGTGATACAAGTGATTCACAAAGTCACTTACAGCAGGGTCTCAGGTATTTGGTTTTCCTTCCTCAGGTCCCACCACCCCTCTCCCCCCCTCTCCCATTCACCCCAAGTTCCCTCCCACTCCCACCCTGACTTCTTTTTTTTTTTTTTTTTTTTTTTTTTGGTCACACCCGGCGATGCTCAGGGGTTACTCCTGGCTCTGCACTCAGGAATCACTCCTGGCGGTGCTCGGGGGACCATATGGGATGCGGGGATCGAACCCTGGCCGGCATGGGCCGGCCGCGTGCAAGGCAAGCGCCCTACCCGCTGGGCTATCGCTCCGGCCCCCACCCTGACTTCTTGATAGGTACAATTTAAAGGGTTTTTGTTGTGGCTTGTTTGTTTTGGTTTGGTTTTGGCTCACATGCGGCAATGCTCAGGGATTACTCCTGGCTCTGCATGCAGGAATTACTCCTGATGGTGCTCAGAGAACCATGTGGAATGCCGGGGATTGAACCAGTGTCAGCCACATGCAAGGCAAACGCCCTCCCGCTGTACTATTGCTCCAGCCCATACATTTTTTAAATTATTGTTGGATCCTCAGCGTTAGGCGCAATGGTTCAGAAATAGATAGAGCAGGGGGCGAGGGGTCATCCTTCCCTCTACACAGATGTGCCTAAGGTCCCTGACCGGAAACATTGTGGCCATGAAGAAGGACAAAATCATGCAACTTGCTGCAACTTGGATGGAACTGAAGGATCTCGAGTTGAGCGAAGTCAGAAGAACCAGGACAAATACCAAATGTTCTCACTAACCGCTAGCAAAGAGAATCACACATCTAGGGACTGGAAGGCGTCAAAGCTGAGCAAAACACTGGCTCTAGCTTACAGAAAAGAGAATGTCAAGGAAGGAGATGAAGCAAGAAAAGGGCCTGGCGGGACTATGGGGCGGGCTCTGTCATTGCAGCTATGCCTCGCGGAGGCCACTGCGTCAGAAGGGGACACAGGTCTCTGGCTCCTTGGGCTTGGAGTGGTCACTTTCGGTCAGCGGCAGGGGAGCTCCCTAGTGAGGACATGGGTGTCACTTGGCCGCCTGAGCCCAAACACTCCAGCTTACCGCCTCCCACCCCTACCCCAGGCCTCCTCTTGCATCTCCATCTCAAGAGATAATAAAGGCGGATTCTTTTTTTCCTGGTAAAATTTTAGCAGAAAGTGTACGCATCATTAAATATGGAAATCCAGAATTTTATTAGCAATCTGCTAGATCTGAACTGACGCCAATTAAACAAAAAAGATATCATTTATAAAAAAGGCAGAGTTCAACTTGTATTAAATATGAAATGCAATTTTCTCCTGGTTTTGATTTATTACTGGTGGTCCATTGTTCAAAGAAGCATGTTATATTTCAATAGAGAAATATTGTTTATTCATTAATATTTTAAAAGCGGGCTTATTGCTGTGCACGGCTCTCACGAATGAAACTTATGATTTAAAACATGAATTAATAAACACATTTGAAAGTGTTAGACGAGATCACAACCTCTCATTTTTCATTTTCCTGGGAGCATATTAAATTTTTATAATTCTGCATCTACAGTTTTTTCTTTTAAATAAAGATGCAGATTCTGTATTACTTGGCTAATTTCAGGTAACCAGGAGCAAAAAGCAATATCGTGGGGACCCGTGTCAGGATCACAGAATCCCCAAGAAGACGCTCAGGTTTATTTTTTGTAATATTCATAAATCAAAATAAATGAGCTTTGTGTGGGAGACGGTATGCGTGCATGTGTGAGGAGCTAGCCCAGGCATTGGGGCCCATTTTATCTGTGTGCAGGAGGGCTTAGCATGTTCATGGTCAGGGGGCACACATGTGTGAGCTCAGGAGCGTGTTTGATCAGCTGAGATGCTGGGGCATGCATGCATGCATGTCAGTGGCCTGGCTCCATGGGCAGTCACATTTATTGAGCACCTACTATGTGCCCAGCACCCACCTGAGTACTGAGTTGAGCTGACAGCTGAGTGGTGGCCTTACTCTCTTCCTCAGGCCTCACATATACCTTCCTGGGTCGTCTCTCCCCAGGAGCCAGGACTCATGGATTTCCCTATTGTCCCTTAATGCCACAAAGGGCGCCTTCTGCAGAGGTGTTCTAGGGATTGGCTAATATGCTGAGACCAAGAGCGTCGGGCCAGATGAGCTGGTCACAGGCTGGAGGGATTGAAGGACTGCTGCAAAGAGGGAGTTGGCTAAGTCACATGGGGGAGGGAGGAGAGCCCCTGGATGAGAGACAGAGGAGGAAAAGGTCCCCAGGGATGCTCCTGGGCCAGGGGGGTGACTCTTTCTAAACAACTGACTCCCTGCCCGGCTTCCTACAGCCTCCCCAAACCACTCATGGATCACGTACCATGGCTGCCCACTTTCCAGAGGGAAGCAGGACAAAGAAGGCAACGATCTGTTTGTGGTTGGTAGGTCCTGTTTGATTTGACTTTGGGGCCACACTGTGCAGTGCTCTGGGACTCCTCCTGACTCAGTGTTGGGGCGTTCCCAGGTGTGCGCAGGGGACTGTGATTTGCCAGGGGTCAGACCAGGGCTCCCCTGTGTGAGGCCTGCCCTTCAGTCCTTTGAACCTTCTCCTGACCCCAGAAGATTTGCTCTTACATCTGTGCCTATAACCTCTGCCTTCTCCGAAGAGGCAGGAAATAAACCAGCTTTGACCCCAGATGCCCGGGGGAGGGTTTAGAGGAGCCTGGGAAGCCCCCCCACCCTCAGGAGGAAAAACTCTTGGTGGTGTAGGGGATGAGAGGAGCTCTTGGGACGACGACGTCCTGGTGCTCTAGGCAGGCTGTGCCACATGCCCACACAAGTGCCATGTGCACACACGTGCCACGTGTCCACACACACATGCCATTCTCTCCAGAGCCTCGGTGCTGGCTTGGAAGCCACATTCTTCCTCAGTATCACCGTGGAATGTCGAATGATTTTCCAAAATGGTTGCAGAGATGTGTACTCCCCACTTAAGTGTCAACATCTGGTGTTTAAAACATTTCCCCCAATTGGCTGGTTAGTAGATGATCATAGAGGAATATAGTTTTTAATTTGAATTTTCACATCTAATAAGGATGAAACTCCACCCAACAGACCAGCCTATCACAGCCCGGCTCGCGGCGCTTTGAGATGACTACAAGAGTATGCTACCCGCACGGCAGAGCCTGGCAAGCTACCCGTGTTGTATTTGATATGCCAGATACCAGTAACAATTATAGACCTCATTCCCATGACCTGATGGAATGGTTTGAGGCTCTTTATGTTCCTGGAGCAAGCAGGTATCCTTGGACTCTACTTGCATGAGACAGGACATATGGAGATGTTACTGGTGCCCGCTCAAGCCAATCGATGACGAACGGGAAGACAGTGATACAGTGATACAGTGAATAAGGATGAACATCTCTTCGTGTAGTCCTGGCTTGTGTGGACCCATTTTCCAGTCTTTATGTGTTTTAGGGCATTTTGCCTAACGGCAGTACAATGCACCCCTTTTCAGCCACTGTCTTCTGTGTGGTGTGAGGGAGAGGTCTCACTGCCACCTTTTATTAGAAGTCCCATCTTTACCCGCTGTTCCATGAGGTCATCATCACACATCAAGGGACCACATGGGTTCATCCCTGGCTCATGTGACTACTGAGTAGGATCCTCTCCCCTGCTTTTCCCTGCCCCTCAAAACTCATCTGGACAGCCGAGAGTGCAAGCTCTCTGCCCTCATTCTTCAGGAAAGTTGGGCCAGTTTTGGCTGTTTGCATTTCCATGTGCGTTTTAGAATCAGCTTGTCAAGTGCCAAAGGTGGGGCGGCGGAATCTATGGGGATTTTGATTTGGGTCACACTAGCATAGATGCCTTTAAACCTCGACTTTATCTCTTATTTCCATCTTTGATGTCTTTTGATCAGGTTTTATGGTTTGTTCAGATTGCCCTGAATCCTCACTCCAAATCCCTCCATCTGAGAACTCTAAATTTCTCTTCGTCTAAACCATCTCTGTATGAGGCTTGTAGCCGGCCCTTCCTGTCCAAGAACTACACGCAGGTGAACCCCCCCCCACACACCTTGTAATGCTCAGGTGGGACTTGGGGGGTACCCTGCAATGCTCAGGCAGGGGCCACTCCTGGCGGTATAATGTGCCGAAGACGGACTAGAGTTGGCTGCAGGCACGCTCAGTGCCACAGCCTCTGTACAGCCCAGCGCAGTGTGAGACTCTTTCATTAGCACCGTCCGCTTTCCTTTTTTCCCAAGGATGATTCCAGTAAGAACCATCTATTATGGAGTTTTCATGGCTGGGCTTCTTCCACTTCATTATAGGCATTTAAGGTTCCCCTACGCCTTTTCAGGACTGGTACTGCAGTGCTGAATAGTTTTGCCAGTTCTGCGTGGTCCACGGCTGGTTACTGAAGAGAACGCGGCTACTCCCAGGTGTAAGCAATGATTGAAGCTGAAGTACCGCCCACAGCAGGGTTTGGTACAGAGTCTTCTGCTCCTTGGATAAGCACCGTTGCGGATTCTTCTTGGATCGCAGGCCAGGTTAGATATTTGTTTTCTTTCTTTTTTTTCTTTTTTTTTCCTTTTTCTGTCCATAAACATGAACTTCATATTATTTTCTTGGTCACTTTCATCAGTTTGCTGGCTTTTCTTTTTCTTTTTTTTTATTTCTAGAACATTAGCTTTATATGATTGTATGAGATTTTTTTGCATCTAGACCTTTCATGTATTTTGTTAGATTCATGAAATTTGTGCCTCCTTCAGAAATGCTATGTAAATGGTCATGTGTTTTTCATTTCAAATTCCAGGTTTTCATGGCTGGTATGTAGAAAAGTGACTGATATTTTAACATTAATCTGTGGTCTGCAGCTTGCTATCAGCGCTCGTTAACTCCAGGGTTTTGTTTGTCTTGTCAATTTGTCCAGATCTTCTACCTTGTTAGTCATGTTGAATGTTTTTTGCAACATCAGGCCTATAAAGGCAATTTAATTTCTTTCTTGCCTTACTGAATATACTTTGTTTGTCTGTTTGTTTTGACCCGACCTGAAGCTCAGGTGGTACTTGGGACGCTAGGTGCTTCCTGATTTTCCCTCTCTGAACTGCTGGTTCACAGTCGTACCTGTGTTTATTTGTTTCACTAGCTGGGACTCTGAGGGGAATGTTGCACTGTTTAGAAGGACTGCAGACAATACCTCAAGTCTTGATCTTGACCTGTGTGGAAAAGTCTCTATTTCCTCACGAGGAACCATAGTACCTGTTTCGGTTTGGGGTTGGGGTGGGGGTAGGTATTCTTTTATTCAGCTAAAGAAACCCCCATCTCTTCCTGATTTATTGAGAATCTTTATTGTGAGTGGGGTTAGATTTTTATCAAAAAACAGTTTTTTTTCCTGCATCTGCTGATAGGATCCATGTTCCTTGACTAAATGGATGACATGAACTGCTTTTTTAATATCGAAACTGACTTGCCTACCTGGGACAAATCCCACTTGGATGTTTCTTTCTTATGCGCCGCTGAATTCCGTTTGTTGGCATTTTGTAGAAGAATTTCTCATCTGAGAGGTTGACATGTATTTTTTTCCCCAATGTCTTCTCTGAGTTTGCTCTCAGGCAGGAGCTGACTCATGGGCTGAGTTAGGAAGTCTTCACTTTGTTTCTAGTTTCTGAAAGCAGCTGCAGAGAGCTGTTCTTGTATCTTTTTTTCTTTTTTGTCTTTTTTGGGTTACACCCAGAAATGCTCAAGGATTACTCCTGGCTCTGCACTCAGGAGTTACTCCTTACAGTGCTCAGGGGACCATGTGGGATTCGGGAATCGAACCCAGGTTGGCCGTGTGCCAGGCAAATGCCCTCTCTTCTGTGCTATGACTCCGTCCCTAAGCTGTTCCTATTTCTTCCTTAACTGTTTGGTAAAATTAACCAGTGAATCCATCTCGTCCTGGAGCTTTCTATTTTTTGGAAGGAAGATTATAAACCTCTAAATTTGTCTTTATAAGTAGGTCTGTTAATAAAAATCATGTGTGTGTGTGTGTGTGTGTGTGTGTGTGTGTGTGTTGGTAGATTGCAATCGCAGTGATGTCCCTCTTACATTTCTATTAGGACTTTGTGTATTTTCTCTATTTTTCAGTTAGCCTGGTTAGGCGAGCCTAAAGCTTATTAATGTTATTGAGTTTTCAGTGAATCAGCTGGAGTGTGTTTTTTGGTGCCACAAACTGAGCGCAGGCCCACAAATCGAACCCAGGACCCAACACATGAAAAGTCTCCCTGAGTTGTAGCCCTTGTGTCTAGCTTTTGACTTTGTGGATTTCCTATTTGTAATTTCATTGATTTCTGCCTTTAATTTTTTTTTCCTCTCTTGCTTATTTTGGATTTCATTTCCTCAATTTCTTAAAGTGAAAGCTCAGGTTTTATTTTTCCTTTGGTATCTTTCGTGTATATACACATATATTTGAATAAAGAAGAAATACAATAGTATATTTTATATATAAATATAAATATAAATATATACATTTATATATATTTCTAAAAATGACTTCAGCTGCATCTCATAAATTTTAATAAGTTGTATTTAATTTCCATAAAATATTTTGGGGACCAGACCAAAGAGCTCTGGGTTCAAGTCCCCAGCACACAGCTGACCTGGGTTCACATCCCTGGCATCCCATATGATCCCCAAACTCTACCAGGAATCACCCTGGGCACAGAACCAGGAGTAAACCCTGAGCATAGTTGAATGTGGCCCCCAAGAAAAATGAAAAGTTGTCTTCCGATTTATTTCTTCCATCTGTTAGTTACATGTGTGTAATTTAGGGGCTAGGGACAGTACCACACTCATTTACCACGTTTCAGGCCCTTAGTTTGATCATAGCACCAAGAAATCAAAAGAAGCGTGCTGTTTAATCTTCAAAGAGTGGGCAACTGTTCAGTCATCTTTCTGTGACTGATCCCTCGTTTAATTCCATTGTGGTCTGAGGGCAGGCGCTGCATGATTGATCGTCTCTGGAGCTTGTTGAAGGGTGTGTCATGGTCCAGAATGTGGCCCGTCCTGATGAATGCTCTCTGCGAGCCAGAGAGCAGTAAGTAATCCGTGCTGGTCAATGGAGTAGTCTATAGGTGCCGATCACATCCAGCTGATGGATAGTGATGCTGAGTTCAACTGTGTTCGCACTGATTTTCTGTCTGCTGAATCTGTTTCTGATAGAGAGGTGTGAGAGCCTCCGGCGATGATGGGCGGCGCATCTGTTCTTCCCTGCCATCCTATCTCTTTATTTCCCGGCCCTTCCCTTTGCGGCTGCAGTTGCTGCCATGACCAGGGTTTCCAGACAAACTCACCAGGACTTCCGCTACATTTCGCTGCTTGTAGAGTTCATTGACAGTTGCTGTGATGCTCACACAGGGCGCTTGCCGGGCTTGCTGCTCTTGGCTGTGTGCTTGCTGGGGGGGGTGGTGGTGGTGGTGTCTCAGACTTCAGCTGAAGAGCTTCCACACTGCCAGTTGCAGTGGGTGGGCTGGCGCCACAGTGGTGGTCAGGACCCCAGAGCAGGGCCACCGAGCTCTCTACCTGGTGCATGTGGGGAGCTGGGCCTCAAACTCACATGTGCTTTTTGCTGGCTGAGCTCTGTTTACTTTTGCCCCATTTGATGAACATTGTGTTACAAGTTTCACACAAATAAAGGATTGTTATGTCTTCTTGGGGTATGGAGCCCTTTCTTCTGTGTCCCTGATAGCTTTCTTGCTGCCAGTGTACTGGAAATTCAAGAAGTGTAATGTATCTAGAAGCATTATTTTCAGATTTGCCATCATATTCTGCTTCTACTGTCGTGAATTGTGCATCCTTTTTCAATTTTTGTTTTGGAGCTTCACCCGGCAATGACTGGGGACCATATGAGATGCTGGGGATCAAATCCAGGTAGGCCATGGGTAAGGCAGGTGCTCGACCTGCGGCACTATCTCTCCAGCCCTCGTGATCTATCTTCATCCAGCATTTTACTTTTAGTCTACCTTTAACTCACTTGACATTGATTATATATGTGCATATATGACCAATTAATTATATAGCTCAATTAAGCAGAGGAAGAAAGATTTTCAGTTCTTTTTTTCCCCCCCCACCAAGAAAGATTTTCATGTTCTCTTCACTTATTCCTTTGCCTTCTCAAGACTCTTCTTTTTTGTAGAGTGGAGTTTCCTTCTTTCTCTCTTTATATCTCTCTCTTTCTTTCTCACCTTTCTTTCTTTCTTTCTTTCTTTCTTTCTTTCTTTCTTTCTTTCTTTCTTTCTTTCTTTCTTTCTTTCTTTCTTTCTTTCTTTCTTTCTTTCTTTCTTTCTTTCTTTCTTTCTTCCTTCCTTCCTTCCTTCCTTCCTTCCTTCCTTCCTTCCTTCCTTCCTTCTCTCTCTTTCTCTTTAATTAAATCACCATGAGACACATAGTCATAAGATTGTTCATGACTGGATTGCAGTCATACAATGTTCCAACACCCATCCCTTCACCAGTGCATATTTCCCACCACCAATGACCCTAATTTCCCTCCCCACCCTACCAGCCTGCCTCTATGGCAGGCACTTTACTCTCTCTCTCTCTCTCTCTATGTGGAATTTCTGATCTCCATTATTTTCTTTTCTACCTGAATAATTACTTTTCAGTAACTATGTAAGGTATAATTATATATTTATATATAGTCATTATATATGTTTAGATATAAAATTATATAAATATATAACTTTATAAGGCAAATCTACAGACAATAAACTCCTCTGGGTTTTTGTTGAGAAATACTGTATTTCTCCTTTAATGTTGGAGGACACTTTTTCAGGGTATAAAATGCCAGATTGGTGGTTTTCTCCCCACCCCCTCCTCGGCATTTGATTATTTCATTCACTCTGCCTGGTTGGCTGCCAGTCTCACCTCTGCTCCTCTGCCTTTAGGATCTTTGTTTCTCTCTAGTTATTTTCAGGATGTTTCTCTGTCTTTGATTTTCTTAAACTTGATGATGACATGCATAGTTTTGTTTCTTTTGCATTTTCTTCTTCCATGATGGAGTGCGGGTGGTGGCCAGTAATCTCAGTGTTCTGAGACCAACTGAGGAGAGCTGTTGATTTTTTTTTTTTTTTGTTTAGGTTTTGATCGACCGAGAATGTGGAAAGACAGGTCTACAGCTGAATCTGAAGAAAACCATGTTTATGAAGAATGAACTAGTTCCAGAGGCCCCACCCCATTCACTCTCAATGGAACAAACATCTCTGAATGCAGCAGTTATGTGTACCTAGGTCGAGAAATCAACATGATGAAAAACCTAAAACCTGAGCTTGCGCAGGAGGAAGAGAGCGGCATGGAATGCCTTCAAAAGCATTGAAGAAATAGCTAAAGGACAAAGAACCTCCGGCTCGGGAACATCTCTTTGACTCCACCGTTCTCCCTGCATTAACATACGCCTCAGAGACCTGGGCCCTACGAAAGCAGGATGAGAATGCTATTCGGGTCTCCCAGAGAGGAATCGAAAGAGCTATGCTTGGAATATCACGCCTCACTCAAGTGAGAGAAGGAATCCGGAGTTCTGACCTCCGTCGCTATTCCAGAATCAGGGACGCTGTCTCATTTGCCAAGGCATCGAAAATCAGATGGGCTGGACATGTAATGCGATTTGGAGACGACCGCTGGACTAGAGCCATTACCGACTGGATCCCACGGGATGTCAAAAGATCACGTGGCCGCCCACCTACAAGATGGTCAGACTTCCTTGTCAAGACCCTGAAGGAACGGTTTGAGGCTCTTCATATTCCTGAATCAACCAGATGCCATTGGGCTACATTGGCACGTGATAGGGTCCAATGGAAATGTTACTGGCGCCCTAGCAAATCAATGAATAACGGGATTCAAGTGATCAAGTGATCAAGGTTTTGACAGGCTGTGAGGATGATGCAGCTGTTTTATTTATTTATTTATTTGTTTGTTTGTTTATCTATTTATTTAGTTTTGCTTTCTTGGTCACACCTGGCAATGCTCAGGGGTTACTCCTGACTCTGCTCTCAGGAATTACTCCTGGCAGTGCTTGGGGGGACCATATGGGATGCCGGGATCGAACTCAAGTCATCCATGTGCAAGGCAAATGTCCTACCTGCTATGCTATCTCTCCGGCCTTGATGCAGACATTTTAAAGCTCCCTACAAACCTTAGTTCCCTCCAAGTCTTCTTCCTTTTCATTGCACATGTGCCTGGGCATAGGACATCCCATTTCCCAGCACTCCTTTTGTCCTTTCTAAAAAGTGCACTCTGACGGCCTCATTTTCTTTGTGGACATTCACTGTGGGTGCTGGGCCAGCCTCACTACACTCCAGGGAGGGCTGAATCTACACTGAGCTCGTCTCCTCTTGATGGACTTTTTACTTCACACCTATAAGCACCTTTGAACATAAATCACAGATAAAACATCTGGCCATTTCTATAGGATAGGATTGTGAGTGTGGAGCTGCCCTGCCAGGGGTGTGTCCACTAGAGTACTGAGTCCAGCACCCAAATGTGCCCTTGTGGCTGAGCCGTGTATGCGTTGTCACCTGGCCCCGCACAGCCTGTCCCCTCAGCCCCACAGGCATTCACTGGAGCAGAGGCTGCCTGCTGCTGTCCGTCACTAAGGAGCTCCACAACCCCCAGGGATGGAGGTGTGAAGGAAAAGGACATCTGGGTCCTCTGGCCAGAGGGTCGCCTGACCACTGTGGCCAAACCATGCTTGTGTCAAGTGTCTTGCCCCAGAGGACAGCCCACTGCCAGCCTCTGCTCTGTCCCAGTCATAGTGAAGGTCAGCGTTCCACAGATATGGCCAGCAGGGCCCGGCCCTTCCAACCTCTTCCACACCTTCAAGAGCGTATCACTCTCTGGGCGTCTACCCATAGTCTGCCTACACTTTCCGGCCTCATTTCTCAGAATGTCCCAGCCTCTGCCCACTGCTCACTTCCCAAGCCGTCACCCCCTGTCCAGGTGTTTGCCTCACAGGCCCAAGGGGCATTCACTTCCTGTAGCTGCTCTAATGACCCATGCCCTGGCACCAAAGCCATAGTGCCCACACCTGACCCTGTTTCTGGGCTATGAAAGACCCAAGGCCCTGGGAATGGGTGCTAGGTGCTATGCTGAGATCTGTGTGTTTCACTGTGTGGTTGGGTACTGGGTGCTGGATGCTGGGTGCTTTGCTGGGTGCTGCAGTGAGCTGCTCCCTATGAACAGTGCTTCTCCGCCAGGCAGGGATGAACTGGGGTAGGGCTCTGTGGGAGCCGGAGCTCAGCCCACTATAGCGGACAGGTCCACAAGGCTGTAGATCAAGGCAGAAATGGCTGTTGTCATCCTGCAGTTCAGGAAACAGGCTCCAAGCCTGCCTGCAGGGGAGGTGAGACTTTCCCTCCCCACCCCCGAGCCCTGGAGGCCTCCTCCCTGTCCAGGGATTGGGGTGTGTGGGGGGGGGGCTGGTTCTGAGCCTGGGAGCAGCAGTGGGTCCCAGGATGCAGGCAGGGAGAGGGAGTCCTGAGTCCTGCCGTGTTCCCTGTGGCTCCTCCCTGACACTCTGGCAGTCAGGGGCCAAGGGTGCAGGCAGAAAGGCGCCTTCTTCCCGCGGGAAGGTGGGGACGGGCATTGAGTTGCCCGGTCAGGGGGGCTTGAGGAGGCTGGGAGAAACCCAGACCTGACTAAGAGGCTGAAGGGGACTCAGCCCTGCCATGCGGGGGACCTCCCAGACATCCCAGGTGATGAGCTGCTTGGGGTCTGGGTTCCCGTATGGGACCTGGGGGCAACATGCTTCTGTCCTGTCACCTGCTCCATAGTTCGGGCAGTTCTGGGGCTGGGGATGGACGTGAATAAGGCCCAGGTGGCCCATCCACTACAAATGTCCCTGGATAAAACAGAAGGGCCACTGGTTTGCTGCAGCCGCTACCTGGGGCAGGATGGACCAGAGTCAGGTGGGGTTCAGGGGTGCTACCGGCTGGTCCAAGCCCTTCCTGAACCTGTGCCCAAGTCTGCTGGGTGGGGACAGGCAGAGGGTCTGAGGGCACTGCCCGTGAAGTGGGCTGTACCCTGCCCAGGGAAGGCTCTGAGGTCAGTCCTGCTGTGAGCCGCGGCCGGGAGGGAAAGGGCGGCGGCGGCGGCAGGAGCCTTCACCGGAGCCCGCAGACTTTCCCGACTTCAGATTTACAAATTGAAAATCATTAATAATTCTAACCAGGCGGTGATAAATCTGAGATCTCTCTCGATGAACCCAGACAGCATTTCATAAATCAAAAAGATTACTTAGGAATTTTTTAAAATCTGACGTCAAAATGTCATGGTTACTAATGGTTTCGGTAGATCTCGTTCGGTGATATATCATTTATCTACGCTACATCTCAGATGTGACACGGGGGCAGAAATGGGATGTCTTTTAATATCGTGAATACATTTCAGCCCATAATAAAGGTATTAACAACTTCCGGGGGCCATTGCTTCCAGAGCCAGGGAGTGGGGGTGGTCTGATTTAATGCCATTGTGATGGTGGTCCCACCTCAGTACTCTCCAAGCTTCCCAAGGCCCAGTGAGGAGGGAGAGAGGAAGCAGCCCCGACCTACTGGGACAGGCTGGGAAACTCAAATCTCACAGGATGAGACCCCCCAGGTACCCCCCCATTCTCTCCTCAAAGCTTAGACCTCTAATTACAGACATTAATATTCTAACACCTATTACCTGGTCAGCTCCGAGCTGTCCTGAGCTGGCCATACCTGGAGCCTGCTGAACCTGCAGGTGAATGACCCCTCTCTTGCTCTTCAGGCCCCGGCTCCAACCTGCACTTTCTGTGCAACCCATTTCCTCTCCAGTACATGTGGACACAGGCCTGCCCCGGGCCCTTTGCACCTCCTTTCTGTCATCGCCCGTTTCACGTGACCAGCTCTTTCACCACTGTCTCCCTCTGGCCACTCTGACACTGTGGCTGACTCCCGGGGGACTTGTCTCTGGAGTCTCTTTTGTCCCCAGGGCATTTCTCTACACAGGTCACTGTTTCCTCTCCACTCATCCTCCTTTCTCCTGCCCACACACAGCATGGCAGCTCTGTTGGCTCTTTGCTGCTGATCCCAAGCTCTGCAAATTGGCCTGGGGCAGTGGGTGGTGGGGCACCCGGGAGCAGCCCATAACCCCTGACCTCTAAGTGTTCCACACTCAGAGTGTGCCTGGGACCCCCGACCTGCCACTTGTCCTGGCCGCACAGGCCCCAGTTACTGCAGGCCTCTCCATTTTGCTGTCCCCGGCCCTGCCCTCCCCAGTCTCCCTCCTGCTCAGTCCCTGGCATGCGGCCTCCTGTTTCCAGTCTGCGTCAGTGCACCAGTGACCCCAGCACTGCCCCGTGAGCCCACAGAGGGTGTCCAGCCCCCCAGCGGGTCAGATGAGCCCAGGTAGTCCCCCTTCAGTATCCATCTGCTTTCACAGATAGCCCATGCCCGGAGTCACTCAGCAGCAGCCCCCAGACTGCTGCTGCCTCGATCCCACGGTCTCACCTGGATGAAGCTAAAGGCCCCTAAGGCTCTCCCATGGGCCCCTCCTTCTTCTCCACCCAGTGCTCTCTTTGTTTGGGACCTCCCAAGCACTGCTCAGGGGCCTTAGGGCCATTCTGGGGTATTATTCAGCTGGGACAGATGGTTGGGCGCTCTCTGCGGCAACGTGGCGCTGGGGACTCTCAAGTCCCTCAAGCTGAACTGGGGGAGGGCCCCCTCTGTGTCACACACTGCCAAGCACTCACTGAACCCAGCCCCCACCCCCAGCTCCCTGCCCGACCTCCGTCCTTCCTTCCTGAGATCAGCACCCTCTCCCTTTCCACACACTCCTGAGGAACCCCTGATCCCCTCCTCATCGCCTCCTCTGCATATTCCCCATTTACTTTGGGGTTTTGTGGCCCCGATTTCCTCAGTGTTCAGTACTTACCACTCGTGGCTCTGTGCTCAGGGGATCACTCCTGGTGGTGCTCAAGGGTCATGCGGGGGATATGTGGGCTTCCACCAGAAGTGGCCCTGGGTGCCTCAGCAGTGGTGGTGAGGTTCCCATGAAAAAGGAAAGAATTGGGGTGTCATGGACGAAAGTGTTAAGTGAGGGAGGCGGAGGCGATCCTGCTGGGGGCCCACATCTCTCCTCCAGTCCTCTGGGCTTCCACTTCTGGTCCCTGCAGCAGGGGGACACAGGCGCCCAGGGGTCAGGCACTCCCTCAACCCCAGTGTCACGCTCTGCCGCTGTTTAGCGAATGGCCCCCACCTCCCACTCCTCAGATTAAATCTTAGCAGGAACCACTGTCTGGAGTCAGGATGGAAGAAGGGAAGAACCCACGGCCCCCGAAACCATCTCCTTCTCAAGAGCAGGCCATGGGGGCCGAGCTGCAGCCTGTCTGCCTCTGGGGGCAGTGAGAGAAGCTTGTGAAAGCTCAGAGAGGGCCTCCAGGCCCGCCCCCAGTGCCCGCAGAACCTCCCTCGCTAGGGCCGGCTGCCCTGCGTGAGCCCCTTTGCCTCCCTCTCAGCTCCTGCGGGTCCTCATGGGGTTAGCAGTGGCATGTGGACAGGAACGAGGAAGGTGGGCCGGGCCCCACGCTACTGGCTCTCAGACCTCTGGGCTCCCGGTGACTGTGACAGTCAACTACCATGTTCCTGAATCCACGTGTGGGACCTTGAGTGCTCCCAGGGGAATGTGGGACCCGCCCATTCTACAGATGGGCAGACAGAGGCCCCAAAGGGGGAGAACCAAGCAGCTCCCAACAGTCAGTTCCAGTGGGGTCCTCCGGGTGGGGCCCCTGCTCTGGGCCTCCCTGGCCACCTGCCCGCTCAGAGGAGCCTGAGTGGCGGGTCTCGCAGGCGACTTGGACCCTCCCTAAAGTGACATCTATATAAATATTGTTAATGGCCAGAACATAATGTTAAGTCAGGTTTTACTGGACTCCTCATCCAGCCGATTTATGGTGCTCGGATTTGAGGTAAATGTTTACTGGCCCGGGAGAGCTTTGGCCCTTTCGTCGCAGCCGGCCGGGCCCTGGGGCTGCCCGCTGGCCCTCGGCGCACCTGTCGGCCGCACACCCGGATAAATCTCGCCGAATGAAATATTTATTAATTTTGCTAACCAGTGTTGATCTCATAAATTACGCCGACTTTTTCATGAAACGGTTATTAACATCCGAGGCGCTGTGTTAATGGCTTATTGACCAAATATGGGATAATTAGACCCAGGGAGCACGGCCTAGCTGAGCCGGGAGAGGCCGGTTTGGCTGGGATTACGCCCATGACCTATTTTACATCAGAGCCGAGGGTGTGCCCACCTTCAGGGCCTCTGAAAACTTGGTTCTCTGGCAGGGGGACCTGGCAACACCCGTGGTCTCAAAACCTGTCAGTGTGGCCAGCCTGTTTCTCTGCTGTGAGGGGCAGCCTGGTTCCAGCGTGCCCTCACGTGCCAGCTATGTCTGCACGTGAGCTTGTGTGTCCAGACATGGGAAGGAAACTGGCCATAGGTGCAGACACCCTAAGGTCCCACAGGGACAGGAGTGCCAGGGGGCAGGGAAGAAGGTCCCACCTGCCTGGAGAGCTGGGGCCTTCCTGCAGGCGTGAGGTGGGGAACAGTGTGTGCCCGCCCAGACGGAGTGTGGCTGCGGCTGGCGCAGAAAACGTCCCAGGTTGGATGACCAGCATGGCTACTGGCTCTGAGGGACAAAATCCATCTGCTTTGGCTGGAACTTTCCTCTTGGGCTCTTGTCTCTGCTCTCCAAGTTTCCTGAAAGGCAGGAGTGTGGCTTTATGGGGACAACAGGAAGAGAGGAAGGAACAATGAACAGCTCCCTTAGACCTGCAGGAGGGAGGCTCTGACGCGGGACAGAGAGAAGCCTGGCATCCCAGCCTGCCCTGATCTGCCCTGTGGGTGGCTGGGTCCTGTCGGTCCCCGAGGTCCTCGGACTTCTCTGCTTGCCTTGGGGCAGCTCTGTGAGGTCTGAGCAAACTGGTGTCAGCTGCCAGCCTGCACCTTGCCCATCCCGCTGCAGGCTCCAGGACTCCTCCGTGTCCTATCCTCCTATCCTCCTCCTATACTCCAACACAGCTCCTATTCCCAGCCCCAGTCCCCGCCCCACCCAGCCCCCAGGCCTCTGGTCTCCTGCCACTCCTGAGCCAGGAGAGAAGGTGCACCCCCCTCAACCCCTCTTTGCCAGAGCCGGGAATGAGAATTTTAATGAGTGTTTATTTTTAATAAAGGTTAATAAAGTTTAATTAAATTAATAAAGCCTAATATTTGCCGAGCTGAGCCCCTGTGTATGTGCTGGAGGGCGCTGAGGATTAGGGTCTGTCAGTGCTCCCTGGGGGGAGAGGCAGGCGCGGGAGGGGGAGGGAGGAGAAGCTGGCTGCAAATGGGGACCAACACTCGTTTATCCCCTTGAGGACTCTGTGCCATCTCCACTGATCTGGGGCTCTTGGGGACACAGGGATGACCCTGGCCAGGGGAAATGTCTTCCCTCTCCCTGTTTGAACCCTCAGTACAATTCAGGCCCCTCAGAGGACCGGACACAGGGCGCGGGTTCGGGGCCAGCTGGCACCGGCTTTCGTGGCAGGCACCCGGTGCTCCCAAGCCTCTGGCGCCAGCCCCGTGGGCAGCCCGGCCTGGCAGACCCCGTGAGAGACAGTGAAGCGGCATTAGCAAAGGCATTGATTTTCCCATCTCTGCTTTCTGCATTTTATTAGGCAACACTGCCGTGGAACCACTCAGCGCCACGCTGGCTGGCCGTGAATCTGCAGTGCCTGGGCACGTAAAAGCGGAATTGACCACATTGCTTATGCGCCACAACAAAAAATAACACGCGAAAGTGTAATAAAATGAATAGCACCCGGCAGTGGCCATAAAAATAATATTACCCGGGGACCAGGGGTGGGCGTGGGGAGCATTTTCTGGACTGTGAAGGGCTGTGAAGGGCCTAGCCCTGCTTTAGTGGCCAGTCCGATGGCCAACAAGCTGGCCAGTGCCAGGTCTAGCAATCCCTGTGCTGGGCAGCGGCTTTGGCCACCTGCTGTCACCAGTGGAGTCTCTTCAGCTGAGCTGCAGCATTGTGGAACTGGGAGCTAAGACAGAACCCAGAGTCAGGGGACAGGGACAGGGGCTACATGTGAGGCCGCGTGACCCCAGCCAGTCACTGGGCCTCTCGGCCACATCAGGGAGGGCTAGTCCCCCACCTAGCGGATGAGGCTGAGCGTGTGGCTGGGTGGAGAGGCTGGTCAGAGGGAGCTCCTGTCCCCAGGTCCCCCCACTGGACCCCTGAGCAGCCCTGACTCCGGGCAGAGGACGCCAAGTGTCTGCAGGCAGATTCCTCTGTCCCAGGCTCCAGATAGAGTGACGGGTGGGGTGCAGGTGAGGGGGTGGCGGCTGTGTTGTGCAGGAAGGAAGCTCAGGGTTGGGTGGGGCAGGCGCTCTCCTGGAACCTTCCAGCATGAGGACAAGGGACTGTCCTCAGGGACTGTCCTTAATGGTAATCCTACCATTAAGGAACTGGTAGGATGTGCCCTCAGAAGCCCTAGACTGGAGCCTGGAGCACCCCATGGGGACACGGCAAAGCCCCCTGCTGTGTTGGGTGCTCTGGAGACCGAGGGGGCAGGAAGGAGAGGCAGGGCTCACGGTGGGTGCTGGGTGAAGGGACCTTCTCTGCCATCCTCCCCGTGGGGTGATCACACGCCCCTCACCTCACAACTTCTGCCTGGCTCTAGGGGCTCAGAGGACAGGTGAGACACCGGAAGCCCTGCAGCCCCTGAGGCGCCATGTGGGGTGGCCCCTATATCCCCAGCTGCCTTTCACAGGGGACTGGACATGCTCACGCTCATACTGTGCTTTTCCCTGGGGACTATGACTTCAAGAGCTTTTAAGTTCACAGTTAGGCCAGGATGTGGCTCAGTGGCACAGTGCTCAAAGGCACTGTGCTCAACACAGTGTTCAGGAAATAAAGAACCAATAAAATAACTGCCCAGAAACAAGCTCAGGAAATAAAGGACCAATAAAATAACTGCCCAGAAACAAGCCCCCTCCCTACCGAGGCTGGAGAGATTGGAGAGAAGTATGCCAAGCTGAGCCTGAGTGTCACATGTGGGAAACCTGGATTTGAGCTCTTTACCTCATGTTTCCCAAATACACCTGGGAGTAGTCCCTGAGCACCACCAGGTGTGGCCCCGAAACAAAACCAAAATAAGACCCAAGTGTTGTAAAGAGTCTCAGGTCAGTAGGGCTGTGAACCTCACTTCTTAGCTGTCCAGGCTCTGGCTGGGGAGGGGTGCTGGTGCCTTTCCCCATCTTTGGGGGACCAATGACCCCTGGCATCTGTAAACCCACTTGGGGGAGGGTTTTATCTCCTCCTAGTCAAAGTGCTGTGGACAGACAAAAGCTTCTGGTCAAGCCCACAGCTCCCTCCCCGAGCGCTAGCATTCACGGGTTCCTAGGGAGCGTTTACACTAGGTTCCAGCCCAGGTGTCACCCCAAACCCACCCCCTTACACCTGATGCCTCTAACTCTGGACCCAGTGACGGACAAGAGCTCTGACTTCTTGGATGCCCAGTGGTGGGGGAGACGGATGCTGCCACCAACAGACCATTTCAAAACAGTGTTTCTGTGATGGATGAGACCAGGGGGCTGCGGGAGTCAGGTGAGGCCTGAGGTCCCGTCTTGTAGGGAGGCGAGGCAGCGGCGGTGGTGGTCAGAGAAGGCTTCCTGAGGGAAGAGGCATTGCAGGTAAGAGTTGAAGGGAAAGGTGGGCAGGAAAGGGTAGAGAGAAAATCAAAGCTGAGGGCACAGGCTTTTGAGGGCCTGGAGGAGAACGTTTGAGGAACTCTGTGTTCTCCAACTGTGTCAGAGACCTGGACAGGACACAAACCTCCAGCCCATGTGACTGCGCCTGGGCCTTTCTCTGAGTCCTGTGACCCACCTGGTGCTTTGCATGCCCCCCCACCCCCTTACGTGTGACTTTCCTCCCTTAATGTGATTCCGGTCCCCAGATGTCCCGGGTGCTCAGTCTCCCTGAGTCCAGAGGGCTGCACAGACCCCCTTTGTCAAGAGGAGAAGGAAGCAGCTCGGTTATTGCACAGTAACTACCACGGAATTACCTGATTGTTTATATTTTTTCTTGCTACGTAATTGTGTTTGGCCTTAGCATGTAAATTGGGCCATAATTACTGTATAATTTATAGTTTTTATATCTTATAACAAGTTAGTGTCTAAATCACACACCCCCCCCATGTAAATACTTTAAAATTATTCAGTAATTACTTATTTACATTATAATTAAAAATAAGTAATTAGCATACATTTACAAAGGATTTACATACTTATTTCTGAATATCAGTTCTTGGCAGGGCTCAGGAAATCTTGTGCTGGTAATAAAGAAGGAGCAGAAAGGGAGTGCTCCCCCAGGTTGGGAGGGGTGTGACTTTGGGGTCCCCCAAAGGACCCCACAGTGACATTTGTGGATGGGGGAGACTGGCCAGAGGAGGGAAGGCCTGTCAGTGTTCTTTAGGGAGGCGGACTCAGCTTTCCTTGTTCTTCAGGGTCTCAGGCGGCCTTGCCCTGGGCCAGACCCCAGGGAGGAGGCAGCGGGGAGCACCTACTGAGGATTCCATCCCAGGAGGGGACCCGGACACTGAGCCATGCTCTGGCCACCATCTACTTCCCACCAACTTCAGCCCCGCTCGTTTCTAAATAGTGACTCTGGTGGCAGCTGTGTGAGCTCCTGGCCGATGTCGGCTCAGCCCACAGGCAGGTTGTCGAGTGTCCATCCATAGGTGGAAAGCGAGGCCCCACTGGCACAAAAACCTCAAAACCTTCAGAGCCCAAGTCCAAGGCCAGGGCGTGGGGTGCAGAGGGGAGGGGCCCTCGCCCGGCTCCTGTTACTGTACCTTGGGGAAAGGCCCCACATTCTGGCCATTGGATGCAGCCTCTCAGCGGCCTGCTCTGGATGACCGCTCAGCTCGGTCCCGGCCCTGGCTGCCCCTCTGGCCCACGCTCTGGAAAACTTTTGGCTTCTAGAAGGTGGAATGTGGCAGGTTAGGGGAGTGGTCTAGAGTGCAGATTTCCTTGGGGGCTAATTGTGGTGGGCAGAGGGTGAGGAACCACCCCAATACCTACAGGTTTGACTCCATCGGTGTCTTTCACTTGTGTAAGAAGCTGCCCAGATGGACTCAGGGTTCAGGACAGATCCAGCACCCGGGAGGGAGGGGTGTTCCCATATCAGGCATCTTCCCTCCTCAAACATGTCCATGGGCAGGAGCCCAAGACTTTACAGAGGAGAAAGGACCAAGATCAGCCTCGGGGCCCAAGCGTCCCAGTTGGGGATGCATTTTGGCAAGGGCCAGAGATATATGAACTTCGAGCAGGCCCTTGAGACCCCAAAATCCAGTTATTCTGCAGAGAAGGGGGGCCTGGTCTCTGGCTCCCGCCCCTGGAGGGGGTTGCTGGTTTGGGAACAGCCAGAAAGTCCTCTAGTTCCAGCCAACATGGCATGGCTTTAGGCTTTGGAGAACAGAGAAGTTGACTGAGTTGACGAGGGAATAGAACCACATTATCAGGAGGCTCCTACTTGGAGGCTACAAACTTGAGCATTGCCAGGCACCAAGCCATGCGGTTCCAGTCTCCAACAGCGACACCAAGTGGCCAAGAACAGTAATAGCAGTTGGCACACTGCTGGTTGGACTATTCCAGTATGTGTCTGAATTTTTCAATTTTTTAATTGAATCACCATGAGTTATGCAGTTAAAAAGTTTCTCATGATTGATTTCAGTCATAAAATGTTCCAACACCAATCCCTCACCAGTGTACATTTACCACCACCAATATCCCCAGTTTCCCTCCATCCATTGCCCCCCAGACCACTACAGCAGACACTTCTCTCTCTCTCTCTCTCTCTCTCTCTCTCTCTCTCTCTCTCTCTCTCTCTCTCTCTCTCTCTCTCTCTCTCTCTCTCTGGAGGAGAAGGTCAGTTAGGGCAGAGAAAGGACCACTATGACAATGATGGTTGGAAATGATCACTCTGGACGAGAACTGAGTGCTGAAAGAAGGTAAAGAGATACATGATAACCTTTCAGTATCTATATTACAAATCCAGTGGGGTTTAGGTGTGTCTGTTTGTGTGTGTGAAAATCCTCCAAGAGGAAGAAGTGGAATATTTTACAAACAAGGTACAAGAAACAGGTGATTCATGGCAAGAGATTGATTGTGTTATAGCCTGAGTTAGCAGAGATATGTTAGTGGCACCCTGTGTATGGGAGCTGGCCTTGTGGCAGGGCGTAGGTCAGTGGGCACGTCTCTTCTTGGTCAGCACACCCTCATGAATGCAGGGTGAATCATAGAGTGAATGGGGCGTCCTGGGTACCCACTGAATCCCTTGAGTTTGTGGTCTGAGCTGTGGAAAAACCATGCAGCAGGTCCTAGGGCCAAAGTCCAGATGTATGATGGTCCCCTGCTTAGGAAAGTCTCCTTTTGTTGTTTGTTTTTGGGTCACACCTAGCAATGCTCAGGGGCTTACTCCTGGCTCTGCACTCACGAATTACTTCTGGCAGTGCCTGGAGGACCCTATGGTGTGCCAGAGATCGAACCTGGGTTGGCCACATGCAAGGCAAATGCTGTACCCTATACTATCACTCTGGCTCTGGGAAGCCTTTTTAAAAAATATTTTTTAAGGTTTGAAGTGATAGTATAGTGGACAAGAT
This sequence comes from Cryptotis parvus, assembly GCA_021461705.1. Lineage (NCBI taxonomy): Eukaryota > Metazoa > Chordata > Mammalia > Eulipotyphla > Soricidae > Cryptotis > Cryptotis parvus. Next base: position 35,997 of record JAJIBD010011364.1, read on the forward strand.
GTTGCCTTGCATGCGGCTGACCCAGCATCCAAGAGGGTCTCCGAACACCACTAGGAGTCATTTTTCAGTGCTGACCCAGGAGATAGTTACCCCTGAGCACTGTCGTCAGTAGCCAAAAGAACACACATAAAGATACTGAGAGAGTTCAGTTCACTGTCCATCCGGCTTCCTTAGCCTTTAATGCCTTTATGACCATGAATCTCTTCACAAAATGAAGCAATCAGCATTGGTAAGGTTAGGTGAATGGAATTCCTAATTTTTACTTGTCTTTCTTTCTTTCTTTCTTTCTTTCTTTCTTTCTTTCTTTCTTTCTTTCTTTCTTTCTTTCTTTCTTTCTTTCTTTCTTTCTTTCTTTCTTTCTTTCTTTCTTTCTTTCTTTCTTTCTTTCTTTCTTTCTTTCTTTCTTTCTTTCTTTCTTTCTTTCTCTCTCTCTCTCTCTCTCTTTCTTTCTTTCTTTCTTTCTTTCTTTCTCTCTCTCTCTCTCTCTCTCTCTCTCTTTCTTTCTTTCTTTCTTTCTTTCTTTCTTTCTTTCTTTCTTTCTTTCTTTCTTTCTTTCTTTCTTTCTTTCTTTCTTTCTTTCTTTCTTTCTTTCTGTCTGTCTTTTTCTTCTTTTTCTTTTTCTTCTGCTTTTTTGGGTCACACCCAGCGATGCTCAGGGGTCACTCCTGGCTCTGCACTCAGGAATTACTCCTGGTGGTGTTAGGGGACCATATGGGGTGCCGGGGATTAAACCCGGGTCGGCTGTGTGCAAGGCAAATGCCCCCCCACTGTGCTGTCACTCTGGCCCCAAATTTTACTTGGATTTCTCAAGTGTTTTTATTTCTGTGATATCCTTCTTCCATCTCAGGATTCAATCCAAGATTCCATATTGCATCAGTTCTTAAGACTCGTTTCTTCAAAGTTGTCCTTGCGTTCACAATACTGACTCATCTATGTATCTCTTTGCTCGGAGGCTGTACCCCTGGCTGCAGTGCTCCATCGTGCCCTGCCATGGTGTCACCATGAGCAGGTACCAGGGATCGAACTTCGCAGCCTCGGGCTTGGCAGGCAGGTGTGCTACTGCTCAGTCATCCCCGGAGCGGAGATCACCATTTATTTTCCTGTCAGATGGAATCTGATGCATGTAAACAGGCATGATTAGCCCATCATTTCCATGAATAAATTTAGGTTTCCAGATACAAACACACCTTCCCTCTCCATGTCCCCGAAGTGGATGGCGTGCGGGGTGGATGTAAATATTTGGACAGGACAATGTTCACTGGGCGTATCTGTGATTATTTTATGTTTGGGGAAAAACTTGTCCCAGAATCTACTTCACAGTCTGCTGCAGAGCTGGAGGGAGGTCCTTGTCCTGGAAGCAGCAGGCGGATTTGTCTGGTGGCGGCCAGCATGGGGGCTTCTTGGAACCCTGTCCAAGCGGAGGACACCAGACCCCCAGGACTGCAGGTGAGGGCCCAGCCCTGAGAGATAGGCTGGGAAGGAAACTGCCTCTGAAAACGTTTTTCCACACCCCCAGCCAGAGCTCCGTGGTGCTCTGGGACCTTTTACACATGGGCTAACACCTGTGTGCATGTGCGTGGGATTTTCATTCCTTCTGAACTGTGTAGACATGTGTGCGTACAGACGGTTCCAGCCCACACTGGCTAGGGACTGAGCAAATGAAACCCTCTTTTCCCAAATGCAGTGGGAGGGGACCCTCTAGGGCTCCCTAAGAGGTCTATGAGCGACTACTTTCCCAGCATCCTTTGTAGCTAGGCTGAGGTCACATGACTATTCTGACCAATGGTGGGGGGCAGAGCTGGCAATGGTCACTTCCACTGGAGACGGTTAAGATCCACGTGTATGTGTGTGTGTGTGTGTGTGTGTGTGCGTGCACGCGTGCTCGAACTTCTTGACTTTCTTCTTTGCTGGCCTCAGAGGCCACTTGTTCTTACGGGCACTGCCACAGAGCGGGGCAGAGGCCTTTGTGGGTCTGGAAGTGAACAAGAAACACACACGGGGAGCAGCCACCTCCATTTGGGAGGCTGCCTGGCCTGGCCCGGCCCAGCGTGACAAATAATCCATGTGCTTGTGTCAAGGAGGGTGTGAATGGCCCGGATACTTGAGGGGCGAGGCTCTGTGAGCTGGGACTGGCGGGTTCCTGAGGGAGCACTCCCCGCTGCGGAGGACGGGGACTTTCCCTAGTTCCCAGACGGACCTGCTGGGGGCAGGTTCAGGACTCCTCCCCAGCGTTGCTGGGGACTCTTGAATGGCGCTCAGTGGGGCCACACGGGGGCGGGAGCGGGGGGTCAGGGGGTCAGGCTGCACCCCAAGTCCTGACCACGGAGCGAGGAGGGAAGCAGGGCTCAGCCTCCCGGACAGTGCTTAGCAGCTGCCGGCTGGGGGCTGGAGACTGGACACTGGCACAGCGTTGCCATTGGTGTCACTCTGGCCACAGTGACCCCTGGGCAGGCTTGAGGCTGGTCATAGCGGGATGCTGGCATGACACTGTTAGACTCACCGCACTCTACTCAGGGCTGGCCAGGGGGTAGAGTCCAGACTCCACCTGCCACCGCCTCCTGCCGCTGTCCTCGTGGCCCGGGGGCACACAGACAGGCTCTCACTGCCCCAAAGAGGGAAGAGGACAGTGAGGGAGCGGTGGAGCAGCCAGGGGCAGCACAGGGGCTAGAGAGGGTCCAGGGGTCCAGAGGCATGTGCTGTGGGACTGGGCCCACCCAGGCTCAGTCCCCACCCAGCACCCCACATGGTCCCCTGAGTATCCTCAGGAGTGACTCCTGGGCACAGAACCAGGAGTAAGCCCTGAACACAGCTGGGTGTGACTCCCCAACCTAGGTTGCAGCCTGGGCACCACTTGTCCCTGGAGGTCTCCACGCAGTCCCACAGCCCTGACTCAACCACTCCCCAAAAATCAGGGTTGGAGCAATAGTCCAGCTTACACGAGGCCAACCTGGGTTTGATCCCCAGCATCCCATAGGGTGTCCCAAGACAGGAGTAATTCCTGAGCACAGAGCCAGGAGTAAGCCCTGACCATTACCAGGTGTGGCCATAAAAACCCAAACCAAAAACCCACATAGGAAAGGAAGTCATCTAAACTGATAACAAGAGTGGATCGCAGCCGGCTCCGCTCCACAAGAGGGTCCAACTGGGTGCTCCTTCTCTGTGTCCTTTCAGCCTGTCCTGGTTACATCCAGTGATTTCCTGCCTCAGCTGCGGGCACGGTGCCTGTCTGGGACCCGCTCACCCTTTCCATTGGGCATCGCAGCACTGGGGTCTTTCTTGACCCCCCAGCTTTCCTCGGAGCCTCCACCGCCCTCCAGATCCCTGCTTTTCCCTCACGGAAGCTCGCAGCCGTCTGGATGTACTGGGGCATCTTACCTGTCTTCCTTATGAATCCCAGAGCTGCGGTCTCCGGCCCATGGTCTGCACACCACTGCCAGCTCTCAGACACTTCCTGGAGGCCCGCCAGAGGTCCCCCGTCACACAGGGGCAGCAGATGTCGCACTAGCTACAGATTGTGGTTGTGGAGGGCTGGCTTTCATATATAAACTACTGTCTACATTGGCTTTGGTTTCTGTCTTAGCTGTCTGCAAAACGTTTCTCCTGTTTTCCCCATCACAGGTATGAAAAGGTTGGTGTAGTTCTGGTGCCTCTGAGGGTGGGGGTTGGGTGGTCTTTATTGTTTCATCTCAGCCCCTGGCACCTGGGAGGAAGTTTGAAACTGTGTATTGAGTGAATGAATGAACGAATGAATGAATGATGAGTGCGCGTGCACAACAGAGGTGCTTCAGACAGCACAGAAGTGGGTGGAATGAGGGCCTCCCTCTTTCTAGCTGTCATATCTCTGTTGATACAGCCCGGGGCTGGAGCTGCTCCACCTGAGGCTGCACCTTGCTTGCTTCATCCTCAGCTAGTTTCTGGTGTTTAATTTTTTAATTTTTTGCTTTTTTTATTTGGGGGGGTGGTCACACCCGGCAATGCTCAGGGGTTTCTCCTGGCTCTGCACTCAGGAATCACTCCTGGCAGTGCTCAGGGGTCCACATGGGATGCTGGGGATCGAACCCGGGCTGGCATGGGCCGGCCGCGTGCAAGGCAAACGCCCTACCCGCTGGGCTATCGCTCCGGCTCTAGTTTCTGGTGTTTTAAACTCTGCACCCTCCCCACCGCAAGCTCCTGGGCCCCCGAGCACCTGCCTTTCCTTTCTCTTCAAGACTCTCTTGGACCAGGTCTCCCTCTCTGCTGCCTTTGTCCCTTCGCTGTTCCCTTGCTGTTTGTCTCTTAGTCCCACACCTGAGGGTCATTCCCTTCCCTCTTTGTCAGTCCCTTTCCTCTCACTGACGGACGCCACTCAGCATGGCAGCCTCTGGTTCCATGCATGTTGCTGCAAGTTGCCTGGTGTTGTTCTTTTGTAGTGCTGCATAGTATTCCATTGTATATACATACCACAACTTCTTGATCCATTTGTCTGAATGCAACTGAGCTAGGAAGGGGTTAGGTGGGAAGGGTGTTGGGACCTTGAGGGAGGGAGTGTGGGTCACAGGTGATAGGTGTGTAATTATGTGCATGAGAAATTATTATTAATGGCATTATAAACCACAGAATATATTTTTAAGAAGTAAAGATGGAAAAATTACTCTTGCTTCACTCTACCCGTGACTGACTTCTTGCTGGGTTTCTGATCCCAGAACAGCTGATTTCTGGCTTCTCAGAACATCTTCAGGGGCCACTGTCACACAGATGGAGCCTGTGTGTGCATGTGTGTAGGTGTGTATGTGTAGATGTGTATATAGGTGTGTACAGGAGTATGTGCATATAGGTTTGTGTAGGAGTGTGTGTATAGATGTGTGTTTGTGTGTAGATGTATGTGTTGATCTGTGATGTGTAGTGCTGGAAAGTGTGTAGAGTAAATGCAATGTGTGTAGATATAGAATGTCAGTATATGTAATGGGTGTGTTGGTGAGTATAAGTAATATGTATAGATGTATGCATTGTGTGTAACTATAATGTGTGTTGGTTTACCTGTGTGTAGGTGTGTGTAGATGTATGTAATGATGTAGATGTATGTAATGTGCATAGGTGTGTTCTGTATGTAGTGTGTGGAGGGGTATGCAATGTGTTAGTGTATGCAATGTGTATAGGTGATATATGCAGGCATGTCGATGTATGTAGTATATAGCATGTGCAGTTGTGTCAGTGTATGCAGTATGTAATGTATCAGTGTCTGAAGGTGTGTTGGTATAAAAATGTGTGTAGCTGTGTATAATGTGTTGGTGTATGTAATGTGTGTTGTTTTGTAATGTGTGTAGGTGTATGTAATGTGTCAGTGTGTACATGCATGTAGGTGTGTAATATGTGTAGGTGTGTGTAATGTGTAGGTGTGTGTAATATGTGTAGGTGTGTGTAATGTGTGTTGGTGTGTGTAATGTGTGTCGGTGTGTGTGATGTGTGTCAGTGTATGTAACGTGTATAGGTGTGTAATGTGTGTAGATGTGTGTATAATGTGTATAGGTGTATATGTGTGTAGGTGTGTGTAATGAGTATATAAAGTGTGTAGGAGTATTCTATATGTAATGTATGGAGGTGTATGTAATGTGTGTAGGTGTGAGTAGGTTTGTGATGCATGAGATTATATGTGTGCAGTGTGTGCATGTGTATGTAATGTGTATAGTGTGTGCAGACATGTCGATGTATGTAGTGTGTCAGTGCATGTAGGATATATGTAGTGTGAGAAGTGTTGCAGGCATGCTGACTTATGTAGTATGTAATTTGTGTCAGTGTGTGTAGATGCATGTAATTTGTGTAGTGTGTGCGGATATGTCAGTGCATGTAGTGTATGTGTTGTATATGTGCTGTGTAATGTGTTTCAGTATATGTAATATGTCAGTGCATGTGTGTGTAGATGTGTCTATGTAATGTGTATCAGTGTATGTAATGCGTGTAGACATGTCCATGCATATATGTCTGTGTATGTAATGCATGCCAGTGTATATAATGTTGTTCAGGCATGTAGTGTGTATAGACATGTCTGTATGTAATGTGTCAGTATATATATATATATATATATATATATATATATATATATATAATGTGTGCAGGTATGTCAATGCATGTGGAATGTAGGCGTGTCAGTGCATCTGGTGTGTGTAGATGGACCAGCCCACCCACCCTGATGCAGGTGTGGCCTGAGAGCAAGCGTGCCCCCCAGACACAGATCCTGGCCGCTGAGGAGGCCTGTCCTTTATATGTCCGGCCCCACGGCTGGGCAGAAGATATGCAGCTCTTTCCCAACGGCAGCCACAAACTCCTGATGTCTGGGCGGTCTGTCCAGCCCAGCCTCCTCCACCATGCCGGCCCAGCCGCCGGGGAGCTGGGGCAGAAATCACACACCAAGGCCCTATCCGATACCCATAAGTTTGCTCAAGCTTATGTAAATCACACAAAAACTGACAAGTTTTCCTATTAAAAGATAATTGTAATCAGGGGCGCCGGACGTGTGGCGTGGGGCTGATTGGAGATAGACGGACAGCACGGAAAGATGGATCGTTTTAATTTGCACCAATTAAATTGAAGTTCATGGGATCATCTCCTTCAATCTTCATGAATACTTTATTTTCTGGCTGCTACGGAGCTATTAAAAAGAATGATTGAGGCACGCGGCAGGCCGGGTATATTTTATGAAATATCACCTTTAAAGAATTCGAGTGCGCCATTTTCATAATGAGTTTTCTAGTACCTAATCCTCTTCTCTATTACTACATTTAAGAAGTGGATTGATCTGGGAAGTGCTGAGGGTGCAGGTAATGATACATTTTGCCAGGCGCAGGCGGTGATAATGGATCGCGTTTTGGCGAGGATGATGGATGGAGCGGCCGAGCCGAGTTGGTGCTGCTGGTTCAGCTTGGTGGGGCCCCGGTGGATCCACCCCCTGCTTCCTTGGCAAGCTCCTGGCTCCAGGCCTCTGTTGAGGAAGGCGGGGGGTTGCGGGGGACTCTGATGAGTGGGGGAACTGTTGGGGTCTTGGGCGGACTCAGGGTTGATGCCTCAGCCTAGACAAGCTGGCAGGGCCTGAGCCTGTTTCTAATGTTCCGATGCTCAGTGACCTGCTGACTTTTTGCGTTTGTTTGTTTCTACCACACACCCCCAGCGCTGCTCAGGAACTACTCCTGACTCAGCAGTGCTCAGGGGGCTATTCCTGTTGGTGCTTGGAGGGGCGTATCAGCTGGGAATCAAACCTCTTGGGTTGGGTTGGAGGATGTGGGGCGGGCCGGGGCTTCATGAGCCCACGGAGCTATCTTGGGGTTCAGACAGTAAAACAACATTGACTGCAACCCCAGCTGGGGGCCGGGACCGCAGGGGCACCCCACTCCTCCCTTCCTCAGGGGTGTGTTCAGGGCACGCGTGGGGGGGTCTCGGGTGTAAAGCAAAGGTAAACAAGGAGGTGGGTGGAGGGCTTGCCCCCAGGAAGCTGGGCCAGTGTGGCCAGGGGCATCCCACCAGGATGGGCCGTCCCCTGGTGGACTCAGATAAGGCAGGACAGTGGGAGAAAGAAGCCCCGTGTCGTGGGCCTGCTTGCTGGCCCTTGAGTCAGCGCCCCACTTGCTGTGAGGTCCCTAAGGCTGGCCCAGGCATGCGGGGGAGGGGCGTGGCAGAGGAGTTGCTGGCACCCCAGCTGGGCCTCCCCTCTGCCTCTTGGCTGGGCTCCTTCGCCACGCCGCCACGGCAGCCGCCGTCATAATTAACCCCGCTAATTAATCAGGGCAGGATGGATTAATTGCGATCGCAGGAGACCAGGAGAGCAGGTGTGGCTCCGGGCTGACGGGATAACGAGGTCTCTGGACGCCCAAGGGGCCTGGCCCTGCCCGGGGAGCCTGGGGCTGGTGCTGCCGTGAACCGTGCCAGGCAGAGGCTCCCGGGTGCCGCAGGCGGGCTCTGAAAGGCAGGCTGGGAGCCCAGTTCACCGAGTCTCCGGCACTCCCCGTGTCAGCGGCAGGTGTGGAGGAACCCCGGGAATTTTTTCATTTATGTTTTGATTTGGGGGCTGCCCCGGCGATATTCAGGAGCTGCACCTGACTCTGCTCTGGGATCAGTCCTGGCTGGGCTCTGGGGACCATCACTGTCTTCTGGGGAACAATCAGGTCAGCCCGCCTGGCAAGGGCCTACCTGCTGTCTATCTCTCTGGCCTTGGAGCCCCAAGTTGCATCCACAATGATGGACAAAGAGACCCTGGACTTCAGGAGAAAGTGGGGGCAGGAATGGACCTTTGCCCGCTCCCCCTTCTCCCAGAGGCTCTGGAAAATGTCTGAATTTATACCTAGCCCCTCCCCTATGATTGGCACCTCCAAAATGTGGGAGGGGGAGGACTCGAGCTTCCATGCTGGGCTCTGACTCGATTGTGTTAATTTCTCTCTCGCTGCCACCGTGGCTTCAGGTAGGGACCCCCCAGGGGATATGGGGTGCAGGGAGGAACAGTGGAGGAATAAGAGATTCTCAGGGTAGGAAACAGCATCACTTGCTGACAGAGACGATGAGGAGAGGCACTGAGCTCACCCCTCATTTTTCTGCCTTTTATGGAGGTTCTGACCCTGGCTGGGCTGCAGGTTGGAGCCAAGCTCCGATCCAGCCTAGACTGCCCTTGGGACCCCTTGCTGCCAGCTCACCCCCTCACGGTCCTCCCTGTGTGGTCCATCTTCCCGCTGCTCAGGAAAGTATCAGACACAGGGGACGGAGTTCAAGGGGCAGATGCTTGCCGGCACATGTGAGGGCCCGAGTTTGATCCCTGAAAACTCATGGCCTCCTCAGCTGCCCAGGGGACCTATTTCCCACCCAGCTCTACTGTGTATGGCTTCTGTGGACAAAAATATCAGTACCTGTGCAGCTTAAGTCACGGGGCGGGGCAGGGGGAGAGATAGAGAAAGAGCACAATTAAGAGGTTAAAATGCAAATAAATAACTTCCCTGAACCTGTGAATATTTGAATTTACATTTTGCCCCACACAATGGAGGGAGGACTTAAGGGGTACCACGTGGTGTAGCCGGTCCCCGTGGGCTGAGGGCAGTATGTTCTGGCCAGCTGATGGGCAGACCGGGGATCATCAGTTTGGTAAACTGCTAAGGGCTATTATTATTATTATTTTTTTGGAGCCTCTGGGAGAAGGGTTGGACCACACATGACAGTGCTCAGGGGTCCATAGGGAGTGCTGGGGATTGAGCTGGGGTTTTATGTGGATACAGCACGTGCCGTGGCCGCTGTATTCTCTGCCCCCAGATGCAGAAGTTTAACATATGTACGATTTGGGGAACAGTGATGGTGAAACGGAGTGGTCCCACCAGCCAGAGGACACCCTCCAGTCCCCCTATAACAGACCTTCCCCTGCTGGCACCCCATTTCTCTCCCTGCACCCCCTTGGACCCTCCAGCCCTCCTCCCCTCTGGCCAGTCTGTCTCTGCTTTGATGAGCTTGGCAGCTCCCTGCTTCCCGGATGCCCCTGCAAACTTCTGTGTGTCTCTGCGGGCGGCATCCCAGAACGCTGAGCGAGAGGGTGACCTCATGGTGCTGGGACTCCCCCCCCCCGCCCGCTGGCCCTGACTCGCCGGGGCAGTGCCCAGGCTGCTCCTTGGACCTGCCCTTCTCCTGCAGCTCCCACACTGCAGCTTCTCCAACCCTCCCCGATGCTCACTCCACACTCCACTGGACCCCAAGGCTCCTTACGCCACTGTGGGTCTTACATTTATGGCCCACCAGGTCTTTGCCTCTCCTCTTCCACGGCCATCACATAAAGCAGGGCAGCCCTCTCCTACAGCCCCTGCCCCAAGCAGCAGCCTGGCCCAGCCTCCACGCCCCATGCACCCCTACAAAAGACCCCTCCTCAGCTCAACTCCAGACCCCAGCCTCATCCAAACAGCCTCTGGTACGGAGCCTCCACCCCATTGCTCCTGCCAGCTGGAGGAGCTGCCCCAGGGCCTTTGCACCTTCCACTCCTCCTGGAGCACCAGCCTTAGAGCCATCGCTGGGCCCGGGCCAGAGTTGGATGCAGTGTGTATCGCTGACCCTCAGATTCTGCCACTTCCTGGCAGGCCTGCATTGGGCGCCAGATCCGAGCGGCTGTGGGTCTTGTCTTACAACACAGTTGGGAGAGGGTCTACTACCAAACCCACCGGCCTTGGTCATGCCAATAACTGCCCCCTTCCTGTCCCTCCTGCATCCTGCCTGGCTCAGGGCTCAGCCCACAGAGGACCCCCCCACCCATACATAAACAAGATACAAAGCACCTGCAGATTCCAGAAGACCGTGGCATGCACACAGTCCACGTCCCCTGCCCACTCCAGGCTGGGCCAGGGCCTGAGGGTCAGGCCAAGCCAGCGGGCATCACCCTGTGCCAGCGGGGCGACCCACATCCTCCATTCTCCACCAGGGTTGGCTTAATTGCCTGAAAATTGACGATAGATGCAAGGAAAATAATGAGGCCTAATTATGTTAATTAAACGGCTAATTCATTAATTAACGCACTCACATCCTTGGCTTGGCGAGCCTGTGTGCCGTGGCCGGCAGGCTGGTCCCGTTCCAGCAGGGAGGCAAGGCCGTGCCTGGGCTGTGAGGACCAGGGCTCAGGACCCAACTGCACCCCTAATCCCATCGTCACCCGGACGGCTCCGGACTCCTCTCCATCCTCAGCCCTTGAGGTGACGGCACGGGTGAGCTGGGCAGGTGGGGTCAGCTGGGAGATTCCCAGTGGCTTTGGGGTGGGGGTTCCCAGCCTGAGGAGGGAGCGTGGAGGTGCGGAGAGGAGAGAGATGGGGTGGCCGGGGCAGTTTATTCCATGGGGACAGCAGAAGATGCAGGGCACTGTGGACAGCCACATGCACAGGAAGAAGCAGGGGCCCTTTGGTCGGAGACCCTCACCCTGGGGCCTCTCCAGACACAGGCTGGGGTTGGTGTGGTCTCGGATCAGCTGTGACTGATCCGAGGGCCAGGAGGCAGCCTGCCCTGGGCCCTCCTCCACCCTCTCCCGTGCTGGGCTCAGATGTCCCCTCCGGGGGTCCCTGTGCTCGGCTCTCAACCGACCTCATGTTTGGAGCCAGCTCCACCAGGACCCCAGGGACCCCCCACCTGCACAGAAAGAACCCCCAGACAGGCAGCAGTGGCAGGGAGACCCCCAACACCCCCGCCCCTCCCACCTCAGACGACATCGATCGCTTTGTTGCTGAAGCTTCATTTAAAGGGAAGAGGTGGCTTCACAGGAAATATGATCATAATGAAAGCCCGGAGCCTCTGCCCGGGGCCCGGTGCCCCCTCGTCTCACCCCAGCTCCCCCATAATTGGAATGGATTTCAAAAAGTGCAATAAAGCGCCTGCCTAGGTGAGGAGCTTGTCGCTCGGAGCCGAGCTGTGATGAATGGGGGGAGGGGGGTTTCTGCAGAGCTCGTGCCCTGGCCCCTGCGCCCCCAACTCTTCCCCCAGAGTCTGAGAGAGGCAGCAGCAGGGTGAGAAAGGGGGAGAGCAGCGGGGGACAGGGACGGTCAGGGTCACTGGCCACCCGCCGTGAGCTCAGGACACCCTCCCTGCAGTCACTCAGACGCTGGTCTCAGCTGTATCTTATTGGTCTCCGCAGTAGTGTTATTGGTCTTGGGGCCACTCACTCCATGTGTGGCCCCTCCTGGCCCAGTGGCCTGATGCTCCAGGCCCAGGGACACTAGGGTTAACCAGCGCCACTCTAGCTGTGCTTGGGGATCCAACTCAGGGCCTGGCCTTGGAGGTCCTGGCCTTGGTGTCCTGATGTAACCATCAGGGTTATATATGGCTGGACTGGGCAGGGGCCCTGGGCTCAGCCCCAGTGTTTGGGCACAGTGGGGACAGCTTCAGCTGGGCCAGCCCTTCTCCAGGAAACACGACACCCCCAGAGCCTGGGCTCCCAGGGGGCCTCTTTTCCTTCTCTTTCTGCTCTAGAGTCCAAGGAATGGACAGAGCTGGACTCAAGGTTCACTCAGCCTTGACTAAAGTGGGGGATAGGATCACAGGGTGGACGTAGCCTTGGTGTGGCCAGTGGCCGTGCCCTAACAGAGACTTCCAGAATGTGGCTTGGATGCAGAACATGGGTGGTGTGTGTGTGGGGGTCCTACCCCCATTTATCCCTGGGAACCCGGCCTGCGGCTGGTGGTCTGTGTGGAGCTGGGTGCCTCCCGGACGTCACCTTGATCATCTCTACTAAAAGGACAGCTGCTCGCCCACATATGGCTCCTGGGGAACCCCAGATGGGAGCCCTAAGGTCCATCAGGGAGGCCGGAGCAGCTGCCTGCAGTCCACAAGGAGGTTCAGAGTCCTGGGCCCTACTGACCCCCTCTGCCCTGCCCAAGTGAGGGGCCATGGCCGGGGTGGGGGCCACAGGGACACAGCAGCCCCCATGTGAAAACTTGGGCCCAGCACACGCCTGTCTTGGGCTGACTTCAGACCCCACAGCAAGCAGAGGGCTGGGATCTGGGTGCCCGGCAAGGCGGGGGCAGGGTCCCTGTCCCCGGTGACTCCCCAGGGGCTCCGTTTAGGAGAGAAGAAATCCCTCGGGGCTGTGAGCATCCCTGGAGCCCCACTTCCCTGGACGAAGCGACAGCTTCTGCTTCTGAGGAGGCCAGGGGTGGGCTGCCAGTGGAGCCCCCAGGTTTGCGTTAGACTCGGCCCCTGAGAGAGGGACCAGTGTGGCCCCCGCTTACTGGTTCCCTGGGGTTTTTCCTGCAGCCACGCGATTACCATCCTGCTCCGTAACAGCGGACACAGCTCGAACTTCGCTCACTGCGGGACTCCAGGGGCTCCTGGTGGGGTCCCCTTGCCCCTCATCTGCTCCTAAACGGGGCAGGGGTGCATCCGTGGGTGCAGCAACCAGCAGGGAGCAAGGACGGGAGGGGGTGCTGTCACCCCTGCAGCACCGCCATTCTCCAGCTGTGGAGACGGAGTTGGGGTCTCCCATGGAGGGTGGGGGGGGGCGTGCCCCACCTCAGGGGCTCCTCTGAGCCGGCCAGGGTGGTGTGGGGGTGCTCTCCGGCACCTCCCTGCTCGATGCCTGTAAAGCCGCTGGCATTTTGCAGGTGTGGGCAGCCGCCACGGGCCCCATTTATATTGCGCCCAGGTTCCTTCCAGCCTCCTTGAGACAAGTGACCAGCAGTGGGCCTGCCGCGAAGGCCGAATCTGTCATCTGCCTACAGGAGCGGGCTGTGAATTACCAAGGGGGCTGGGGCTGGACTGGAGAGCGCAGGGGACAGTAAACGTGTCGAGGACGTGTCTCCCATCACTCATGGCTAGAGACCAGAGCCAGCCCCTCACCATTAGCTACATCTCGCCTGACCTGTGGGGACATGGAGGACGAGAAGTTTCCGGTGGTGGCTGGGGAGCCTCCTGGGGACAGCCGCCTTTCTCCGCGCTAACCCTCAGCGGCGACACGGGTCCCCACAGGCACCTCTCACCGCTGGGGCAAGCAGATGGTGCTGGGGGTTCTCGTAAGATGCAAAGTGAGGGTCTTTCTCTCAGGCCACTGCTGTCCCGTCCCCTGTCACCTCACGGCTGCTCAAGTCCCCTCACTGTCCCATCCTGCAGCTGGGCTCGGGCGCAGTCTCACTGTGCAGGGAGGGGACCCAGCGAGGGTAGGGGCTCCCTGGCTAGTGGTTTATGGGGGTTCGGAGGACCCCCAAGAGCTTCCTGCCAGTAGAAGCCCCTCCACCTGCTGTGATGGCTAGGCGGGCTCAGCTGACCCTATCAGCCGTCTCCCCATGGCCAGATGCTGTCCTGATGCCGGGCAAGGGGCAGAGATGGGGAGGAGAAGGAGTCCCTAACAATTAGGAGGGGGCAGAGAAGGGAGAATTGAGGTGCAGAGGGCAGAGAGGGCTGGATGAGGGGATCTAGGGGGACACAGGCAGCTAGGGGGGATAAGGGAGGGACACAGGCAGCCAGGGGGACCTAGGGGGGACACAGGCAGCCAGGGGGACCTAGGGGGACACAGGCAGCCAGGGGGACCTAGGGGGACACAGGCAGCCAGGGGGGATAAGGGGTTCCCTGCCCTCACCCCGTCCTTGTTCCTCTGGGACTCGGCCTCCCGTTTCCTGCTCTCCGACCTTCCGTGGCTGTCCCCAGCTCCAGAGCTGCACATCTAGGACAAATGGCCTCACTCCCGGGAGCCTCGGCGGCCCCCATTGTGATGAGGTTTACAGCAAGGAACCCGGGGAGCAGGTGGCCAGCAGGTGGCTTGTGATTGGGCGCTGGGGGCAGAAGAGAAAGGCGTTGAGCCCCCTGTGCCCCCAGAGAGGAAGCATCTGAGCTTGCGGGCCTCTCGCCATGGTGTCTGTTGGCGCCGAGTCTCACCTCCTGTGTCCTGTGCCCGCAGTCTCACCTCCTGTGTCCTGCACCCCCGGTCTCATCTCCTGTGTCCTGCACCCGCAGTCTCACCTCCTGTGTCCTGCGCCCGCAGGTCTCACCTCCTGTGTCCTGCGCCCACAGTCTCACCTCCTGTGTCCTGTGTCTGCGGTCTCACCTCCCATGTCCTGTGCCCGTGGTCTCACCTCCTGTGTCCTGCGCCCGTGGTCTCACCTCCTGTGTCCTGTGTCTGCGGTCTCACCTCCGTGTCCTGTGCCCGTGGTCTCACCTCCTGTGTCCTGTGCCTGCAGTCTCACCTCCTGTGTCCTGCGCCTGTCTCACCTCCTGTGTCCTGCGCCGCGATCTCACCTTCTGTGTCCTGCGCCCGGGTCTCACCTCCTGTGTCCTGTGTCTGCGGTCTCACCTCCCGTCTCCTGCGCCCGCAGTCTCACCTCCTGTGTCCTGTGCCTGCAGTCTCACCTCCTGTGTCCTGCGCCTGCGGTCTCACCTCCTGTGTCCTGCACCTGCGGTCCTCACCTCCTGTGTCCTGTGCCCGCGGTCTCACCTCCCGTGTCCTGTGTCTGCGGTCTCACCTCCCGTGTCCTGTGTCTGCGGTCTCACCTCCCGTGTCCTGTGTCTGCGGTCTCACCTCCCATGTCCTGTGCCCGCAGTCTCACCTCCCGTGTCCTGTGCCCGCAGTCTCACCTCCTCCCGTGTCCTGCGCCTGCGGTCTCACCTCCTGTGTCCTGTGCCCGTGGTCTCACCTCCTTGTACTGTGCCCGCGGTCTCACCTCCTGTGTCCTATGCCCGTGGTCTCACTTCATGTGTCCTGCGCCCTCAGTCTCACCTCCTGTGTCCTGCGCCTGTCTTTATGTCTGGGTCTCAAACTTTCCCCACATGTTCTCTTTCTCCACTTCCTCTCAGAGCCCTACGCGGCCCCTTCCTCCTTCCTCAGCCCACTCCCAAGCTCCTGGGGACCCCCTTTGAGCCCCGGAGGCTGTCCCTGGCCTCACCTGCCGGGAGTGGCTGCAGCCCTGCCTGTCTGCGCTCAGACAAGGACGGACTCTTCAAAGATAATTTATTGGCCGATACCTCATTGCACAGGGTAATAGCTTGTGCTTAAATAATAATAAGCTTGATTGCCGTGCCGTCGTTAAACTTTTTTCCCCATTCAGTTTAACTGACCATTTTGTGTGTGGTTTGGAAGACGGGGAGGGGGAGGCCCCCTCATTATCCCCAGCCTGAAATGGGAGTTAATTTCTAATGAAGGTATAATTTTATTCCAATGGTTTTACATTTAATTAACTAAAGCTACAAGTGATTGGAAGTGATATGGGGAGGGGGCCTCACTTTGGGGACCTCAGAGGGGAGAAGCGGGAGGGAGCCAAGGGTGAGGGTGGGTGTGGAACTCAGGGTGGGGTGGCCAGGGGAGGGGCAAGTGGGGAAGATGGTCCAAGTGGTGACCGGCCTCCAGGGTCTGGCCAGGCGCCCCAAGCCTCGTTTTCCTTATGCGGGTGTTTCTGGGACAGGGGTAGAACCTTTCCCACACCTCACCCCTCCAATCCTCAGCTCAGCCCAGAGCCTTGTTGTTCCTCCCTGGGACCCGTGGGACGTGGTGTTTAAGAGGCAGGAAGGGACGACCACTCGGGTTTGACCTGCCCTTTCCCCATCCCACTGCGCTCTGGAATAGCCCCTCACCTACCCCTCCCGCCCAGCCTCTGACCCCTGCGCTGTGGGGCTGGTTCACGACCTTCCTCCCTGTCATTTTTGGACTGTAGCTGGAGAGCGCGGCTTGCACGCGGCTGGCCCAGATTGGACCCCCAGAACCCCATCTGGCCCCCTGAAGTGAGGAGTGACCCTGACTGACCACAGAGCCAGGAGTAAGCTCTGAGCATTGAAGGGTGTAGCCAAAGCAGACTAACAAAAGCAAGTTGAGCCCAGGCAGTGAGGCATGGAAGTGTGAGAGCTGAGGAAAGGGGCTTGCCCAGCTGGGATCGTGGCTGGGTGGCTGGAGGAATTTTGCCTCTGTTCACGTCTATGGAAGCCCGTGCCCCAAGCAAGCACTCGCAGGCTCCTCCTCTGTGTTGGCCCCACCGGCCCTACACCTATGACTCGGGAAACTGGTCCACCAGCCCTGTGCACTTTCAGATTTTGCACAGGACCCAGCAGCACCCCTGTTTATTTTCATTTTCCTTAGAGTTGCTTTGTTTTTCATCTCCCTCCCCGGCTTGATTTAAATACCGTGGTTCGCAAAGTTGTTCACGGGCGCTTTGTTCCAGGCGTCTGTTATCCCAGCCCCAAACCCATCACCACCTTCCCTCCACCATTGTCTCCATTTTCCCAACCACCCCTCAAGCCTACCCCCCCCATAGCAGGTCCACAGTAATTTATTTTAGATTGCTTGTTACCATTAAATGGTTCACAGAATGCTCAAAAAAACATTTCAGTAGAAGAAAATTTGTGTAAATTGCTGTATCTCACCATGGGGACAGGAAGTCCTCTGAGGGTTTACGAGGCTGCGGTGCAAGTTAAGCTTCTGCGCTAATGCATTTGTTAGTCGAGACTGGTTGGCTCCTGTGTTTCATCCCCTCTAACCTGGTGTGCTGCTGCGGGGATGGAGGCGTGGCTGTGGTTTTGGGCCTTTGTTTGGGCAGGAACTGGCCCGTTCCTCTCTGAGAGCACCCCAGAGGTGTCAGCCAGGACGGGTGTCTCGAAAATTTTCGCAACTAGTGATCTCTTTTAAGATTTATTTATGTGTGTCTGGAACAGGAGAGTATCTGATGTACAGATACGGATATTTATGAGTACCTGTAGGTTGAGAGATGGACTTACGTGGTCGTGGCAGGACAAGGTCTGGCTGCAGGGAGCATCCCTGTTTCTGTCTAGCTTCTCTTGTTCACTGTGCTCCAAATATTACCCACAGTCTGGCCCCATTCCTGCCTGTGTAGGTTCCGCCAATGTACCCATCATTGTTTCCTTTGCCCCCTCTCTGGTGGATGGGCCCGTACAGCCTCCAGGCAGCTGCAGCTGATGCTGCTTACGTGAGCACTCGTGGCCGTCTTCTGGAGAACAGAATGCATTTCCATGGCCCTCTGTCTCTCTCTCCATCACCATTCTGCCTCCATCAGTTCTCTGCCTCCATTAGCGCTCATCCTCTATCATCTCTGTCTCTGTCATGACTCTGCCTCAATCATCTCTGCCTCCATCACCACTCTGCCTCTATCATCTGTGCCCATCACCCCTCTGCCTCCATCACCTTTCTGCCTCTATTACTTCTCCATCACCTCTCTGCTATCATCTCTGCCTGTCACTTGTCTCCATCACCTCTCTACCTCAATCACCTCTCTGCCTTATCATCTGTCTCTATCATCTCTATCTCCATCATATCTCTGCCTCCATCACCTCTTTACCTCCATCATCTCTGTGCCTCCATCACCTCCCTGTCACTTCTATTCCTGTTATCTCCCCATTCCCCATTATCTCTCTCTCTCACCTCTCAGTCTCTGTTAGTTTTCTGTCTCCATTATCTCTCTCCTCTGTCTTTGTTTCTCTGTCTCCACCATCCCAGTCTCCTTTGTAGATGCTGTCCCACTGTGTTCCAGAGTGCTCATACTGCTCTCCACTCCTCTCAACGCCCTGGACTCCTCCCCAACACTCGGCTCTCTCTGTTCCTTGGGTCTAGGTACCTGTCTAGGGTGCTTGGCCTAGCTCCAGGTTTTCTATCCAGTTTTCCTGGTTCACACAGAAATCCTCAGGCTTATCCCTGACCAGGTGTCTTTCCCTGTGAAATGCCTGTGGAAGTCTCTGGCCACTTGCTGAAATCTGGCTGCCCTTTATCCCTTTATCCCTTCTCCTGCTTGGCTTCTAGGAATTCTTCAAAGCTGGGCTTTTCACTTTCCTGATGAATCACCGGATAAGGAGGGAGCTCTCACTTTTCATCAGGTTGAACAGTAAATCTCAGGGTTTACTCCTGACTCTGCTCAGGGTCTCTCCTGGCAGATTCCAGGCACCATATGCAGTGCTGGGACCAAACTGGGGACAGCCATGTGGGAGTCAAAAACCTTGGCGCCTCCTGTCTTATCTCTCTGGCTGCAGGACTGGAAAGACTGAAATGGAGAGGCTGGGAGACAGTTCACAGGGCCGAGTGCTCGCTTTATGTGCGTGAGGCCAAGCTGGAGCACTCTGGGAGCCACGTCTGGGAACAGAGCTGGGAGTAGCCCTGGGACATGGCCAGGGGTGTCCAAAAACTAAAACAGTGAACAGAGGATCTAAACGGGGAACTAGACGGTGGTGACCAGCCTCAGAGGGGCACTTCTGGGAGAGGAGCCTCCAGCTGCCCCTTCCCACTGCCCTGGGCCAGCCTTTGCTCCCTCCTAGGGCGTGGATATCCCTGATGTCCCACCCCAGGCCAGTCTTACTCCAACCTGCTGCCAGTGAGATGCCCTTTGAGTTGAACCGTGTGCCCCCAGAGACCCCCATGTTCTGGGCAGAGGCTGAGGCACAGGGCTGGGCCTTCTTGGGTGTTGAAGATCAGGCCTCAGGCCCCTCAGGAAAGGGGACTCGGAGCATGGGAGAGAGAAGAGGGTGAAGAAGACATGGAGAGCTGGACCTGGCACGCAGGGCAGGTCAGTGGGGTGGGGGAGTCTGGGCAACGGCTCCTCCTGGGGAGGTGACCTGAGCCCCAGCCTGCAGAACCCCAGGCATGAGTCCTGAGGGTCCTGGAGCCAGGCCAGGCAAGGTTGCTGCCCTGAGGCCGGAGGAGGGCGCCTGTGGATGTTGTTTCACGTTGCTTCACTTGGTTGATCTAAACTTGACTTTCCAAAAGTTGTAAATGTGGGGGCTAGGGTGTGCCTCAGGAGGTCACGGGGAGCCCCGGGTTTCATCCTTGGCACCTCACGGTCCCCTGAGCACCAGCAGCCCAGCACAGAGTAGGGAACTGGCGCTGGGGCTCCTCCCTAATCCCACACATGGCTCGCCTCCTGGGCGCACTGGGGTTCCAGCCCCAGCTGAGGGACTGTGTCTGACTGCTCAGAAGTGGGATCTTGGGGACCTCAGGGGGGTTGGTTGGTCCCTGAAGAGTGGGGAGGGGTTGAGCCTCATCTCCCGTCTGCAGTTCACCGGATCACAGTCCCGAAAGCCGGCCTCGGAGTCCAGGAACCCTGTGACATCATGGGGTGGGGTATCCTACAGGACGAAGGGGCGCCGTCTGGGGGCGCTCACAGCTGGGATCTGTCAGCTGTCACCTGGGGCCTGTGCAGCATAGCTCTGCCGCTGCCACCAGGGGCCAGACTCCAGTCTCTGTTTGCACATCTGTGAAATGGGCTCATTCTGCCACCCCCAGGCTGTGCCGCCCCAATCTCAGAGCCTGTAAGTACAGAGCCTGGCCCTGGGGCCCTGCCCAGTGGAACTAGTCCGCCAAGAGCCCAGGGATGGCGAGGGAAAGTGGCACAGCCCTACCCAGGCGCTGCTGCTGCTTCTGTGGTTCTGCGCTCCTTGAAAGAGATGCTCAGGCCTCTGCCCTGTGCCCCTGGAGGGGCAGGTGGGGCAGGGGACGCCCCATCCAAGCACTTTACAGGGAGCAGCTTTCGAGAGGGCACTTGGTGGGTTCAGCGTGTGGACCCCACATCTGATTAATAGTGGTGCAGGGCCTGAAGCATCCAGGCACCCCGGCTCCAGCTGAGCCTGCAACCCCGGAGTGAGGGAAGCACAGAGGGGGCCGGGTCAGCCTCCCACGACACTCCCCGTCACAGTGGGGCCCCACACCCTGTGGGGTCTTGGACAAGCCACTGCTCCCTGGACCTGAGTCTTCAGTGAGAGTCTGGAGTCATGGTGAGTGTGGGGGTGGGGGCTTCTTGAGACGTTTCCCACTTGTTCTTGGGGTTAGGCTTCTGCCCTCCCAAACAGGCTGGCCACCGGGTGCTGGAGCAGAGGGAACCCGCAGGAGGCCAGGGCATGGGGGCAAAAATGTGCTTCAGCTTCTCCCGTTGTGGATCTAGCGTGGGGCTGGGGTCCAGCTGGCTGGGCCTCGCAGGGCCAGTGAGCCCAGGTGCTGCCAGAGACCCTCTGGAAGAGAACTCCAATTAAAGGTAATCCCCTTTTTCCTACCTTGAGATTCTATTGATTTTCTCCCTAAATAGAAATTCCCATTGATTCTTGTCTCTTCAGATTAGTGTCCGGGGCTGTGGCCTTCGGGCGAAATATTTCCCTGCGTCCACGCATGCCCCCATAACTCTCCCAAGGTGACCCCAACACCCCTGCTAGGCGGGGCTGTGTGAGGGCCAGTGGGTAGGATGGGGTCCCCTGACAAACCACCCTCATGGCGATGATGGGACAATGAGAGGGCGTGAGTTCAGAGTCGCTGAAGCTCCGGGCCCTGCCCGCCTCTGCCAGGGGCCCCTGAGAGATGCCCCCGCTCCATCTCCCGGCTGGCACACGGACCCCCCTGCTCGGCTGCCCAAAGCTCTTCTTCATTTGGGGCCATCTGGGGAGCTGATGGGTGTTGGAATCCACTAAGGGGAGGTAGGTTAGCACTGAGCAAAGTGCCCATGGCCGGGACGCCAGCTCCCATACCCAGGGCTAAGCCGAGCTGGTCACCGATCATGTACCAGCATGCCCAACCCTCCTGCAGTCCCTCGCCTGCTTCCAGGGAGGTGCTGCATGGCCATGGTGGTGACCGCCACTGTCCAGGCTGTCCCCGCCACTTTGAAACTCGGTGGCACTGTCCTCCCCTTCTGTCTCTCCCTTCGTCTCCCTGTTGCTGCGGGGCACATGCGTGTGGCGGGCCCCCTCCCCAGTGGAGCGCTGCAGGGGCCTCAGATCTTTTCCCTTCCCTCTGTGCCGGGCTCCTGGACCCCAGCTGCGGTGACCCCGGCCCTTGGTGGAACAGGACTGAGGCAGGTATCTGGAGTCAGTCAGCGGATGCTGTTGCATCGTGCATGGGGAGGGGCTTTGCCAGCCTGAGGGCTGTGAGGAAAGTGAGGCACAGAGAGGGCAAGGAGCATGCCCAGGTCACACAGCAGCGAAGCCAGAGGAGCGGAATCTCTGCCTGCTCGGAGCTAGGATCTGAGTCAGGTCTGTGAGGCAATGAGGATGGCCGCGCGGGGCCACACCTTTGACTCTCCTCCGCCTCTCCCACCTCTGAAGTATCCTGGGGCTTGGGTGGGGGTCCCACTCCTT
>JAJIBD010011365.1:0-50205 GCA_021461705.1 Cryptotis parvus
GCATGCAAGCATGTGGTCATGAGTTTAAATCCCGTGTCCTACATGTGCTAAGTGTGATTCTGAATGCTCTGTTTTCTGAACTTGGCAACTCAGTTGATTGTGATCCCCAGAACCATGGATAGGCAATTTCTCTTTTTCTTCTCTGCCAAAAGCAATTTCCGACTACACGGAATCCAGGACTACAGGAAGAGTGCAGGCCCTGCAGAGCACCGCAATCCAAAGCACCCTAGGCAGGCGTTGTAAAACCTGATGAGTATATGAGCATCCAGAGTGACTCCTGATGGGCACAATTCTTGTCCCGCAGCACAAAGTATCACCCCGACAGTAGGAGTTCAGTCACCATTACCCAAGAAAGGCAAAGCTGGTGAGCACCATGGCCAAGTGCTGGTGAGCACAATGACAATGAACACTGCTGCCAGATGTGCAACCCCTGGTGAGCATTACAGCTAAAATTCCACAGGCAGGTGTGTTGTGTTGTGGTGGTATGTGTGTTGTGTGTGTTATAGTGATGTGGGTGTTGTAATGGTGGTATGTGTGTTGTGGTGGTGGTATGTGTGTTGTGGTGGTTTGTGTGTGTGTTGTAGTGTGTGCATGTATTGTGGTGGTGTGTATGTGTGTGCAATGTTTGGCCACAGCAGCATCAATAACCACAATGAAGGGAAGAGTATGAGGGAAGGGGAAAATAATAATAAAAATTAAAACAGAAAATTTCTTGTAAAATAAAAGTACAAAGGAAAAACTCAGTTCAACACTATGAGAATGAAGCAGGAAAATGGAGTATTAGAAAACTGGCATAAAAAGTGTTTAGGAGGTGATCATGATTAATATTTCAATAAAATAAAAATCAGAAGCATTTCCTTAACTTTACTAAGTCAAGTAGATCCTTGCTAAATTTTGTCAAAACAACCTGCGTTAGGCAAACATGGCCACATCTCCCTCTCCAGATGTGCGCTTCCATATTTCACCTTAATGCTAGGATGTGTACTGGGGCTACTCTGCTCTGGAGAAGGCCACATCCTCTCTTGAGTGTGTGGTGCTTCCTCTCTCTTCCTGGCTCTGTCTGTCTGTCTGTCTGTCTGTTTGTCTCTCTCTCTCTTTGTCTGTCTCCACCATTCCTCAGAACTTCCAAATAAAACCTGTTGTTACTCCCCACCCCCAAAATCCTGCATTAATATACTTTACTGTCTGTTCTTATATACTCCTCCCCCACCCCCACCCCCTGCCCCATGGCAGATTGGCAGATGCTTTTTTTCTAACCTACTCCATTGAAGATCTTATTCTCAGATTCTTAGATACATATGCAAATCTCTCTATTCCTTTAGATTCTACATTGATATGGAGAAAGGCAGATAACACAAGACATATCTTAAGTATAAATAGAAAAGTCTATTAGATGATGTTAGGTGTAGAAGGAGAATAGGTTATTTTAAATAACAGATGCTGGGGGCAGAGCAATAGTGCAGCAGTGGAAAGGTGGATAGTACAGTGTTTTCCGTGCACATGGCTTACTTGGGTTCGACGCCCAGCATCTCATATGGTCCCCGAGCACCACCAGGAGTAATTCCTTAGTAGAGAGCCAGGAGTAACCCGTGAGCATCGCTAGGCATTAAGCAAAAATGAATAAATAAATGCATAAACAAATAAATAACAGATGCTCTCATTCACCTCTACTGCAGGTGACGAGAGATGGTATTCACAAGCATAGAGATAGTACTGGGAAATGACAAACCCTTGGTCTTGGTCTATAGAGCTGAGAATATCTGTCAGTGGATGGGGGAGGCAATGAAAAGGTGGAAAGAAGTAACTTAAGGACCATAGCGTAGGTAGGGTTTTAGGCACTTTGGAGGTGACCAGATGCATTAATTTGTCACTTATCACTTGTCACTTGTCTTCCCATTATTCATCGATTTGCTCGAGCGGACACCAGTAACATCTCCATTCGTTGGGAATGAGATCCATTATTGTTACTCTTTTTGCATATCGAATACACCAAGGGTAGCTTGCCAGGCTCTGCTGTGGCTCTGGGTTCACCAAGGGCACCAAGTCTTTTTATACCATCAACCATCCAGGGCCCACGGGGCAGAGACCTGGGTTTAGACAATGCAATAACTTAGTACATCAAAATCACATATGTTAACACCATTATAACCATGTGACCTAAAGTGTCATAATACATAAAAGGATAGGTAGTCATCTCATTACTGAGACATTTGTGAAGACTTGGAAAGGGTTAAAGAGCTGGCCTTAAGAATAACTGGGTGGGGGCCAGAGGGATAGTACAGTGGGGAGGGTGCTTGCCCTATATGTGGCCAGTTGATGACCTGGGTTTGATCCCCAGCATCCTATATGGTCTGCTTGAAGACAGCAGAGAACTTCACCCCAATATCTACTTGCTTTTCTTAGATTTTAAGTATTTGAAAGATTTCAGTTTCATTATTTAGCACAAAGTTCTCACACCTCCTTCCTGTACAATGTCATACATATCTTCATTTTGAGAGAAAGATCAAAATATAGTGGTGCTAATTACATACAACAAATGGCTAGGAGATCAAAGATTCTTTGATAAACATTTTTATTAAAGGGAAATTTACAAAACATAAAATTAAGATTATAGAGTCATCAATACATTGACACAATTTCTGTTCTTCAATATCCATGTAAGATATAATAAACATGGAAATACCCACTGGAACTGAAAGTAGCTCCAGTGGGAAAATTTAAGAAGAAATGAATCATACTACAAGAAAACTGTTATTGGTGGTGTTTCTTCAGTTTTTAAAAATGGAAAACTTTCTTCGGGGGTAGAAGTTTGGGTTTTGGGGTCGTGTCTGGTAGTACTCAATGGCTACTCCTGGCTCTGTGCTCAGAGATCACTCTGGGTGGTTCTTTGAAGATCATATGTGTTGCCTGGGATCGAACCGAGCTTACATGCTAACACCTTACTCATTATCTACACCTTAATATTTCCAGCCTCAGTGATCTTTCTTATATGAGTATTTTCCTATTTCATATTCTATAAACTCTCCTTAAAAGTATAGCAGGTAATTTCTGGGCTACTGAGAAAAAATAAGAAGGTACTGCTTTTAATGAGGATATAGTTATAATCATATTGATGAAGAAAATAATGAAAGAACTCTGATTATAGTGTACTCACTTAATTACTCAAAAAATATATCTGTCTTGCCAGAGTATACAGGGTGCCTGCCTTGCACGTGGATTACCTGGGGTTGATCCCTGGTATTTCATATGATCCCCAAGTGCTGCCAGGAGTAATTCCTGAATAAAGAACAGAAGTAACCCAAGAGTATCGCCGGGTGTGACTCCTCCCGAAAAAAAAGTAAAAAGATAAAAAGGAATAGAAAAAAGAAATATATTTGCATTCTCCCTGTATCTGATATACTGCTAGAAGCTGAGAAGCACATCGTGGAAGCATCCTTACATTACAGAGACCTAAACTCAGCTGGCCTGGATTTATGCCTACTTTATTATTAGCTAATACTGTTATTAACCAATACTGGCTTATTAATGAAATTTATGGATGGAGGTACAGACTTCCCATTCAGTTTCTCAGCTGTCATTAACATGAGATGATCTCTCCTGATATTTTCAACATTTTTTCAATTTGCAACTCTTTCTTTTCTCTTCTCTTATTTTTCTTTTCTTTATTCTTCTTTTCTTTCTTATACCCAGTGATGCTCAGGTGTCATTCATGGCTATGCACTTAGGGTCACTCTTTTTTATGTTACTCCCCACAACATTACATTCCCAGTCTCTTCTCACAAATAAAGAATGAAACCTCACTACAAAGTTGATCATAAAAGACTGACTGATGAATCCACACGCAATTGTGAGATACATTGGGGGGCAGGTGTTGGTTTGACATTGATCCTATTAAAATAAAAATACAATGAAGAAATTAGGAAAAACATAAAGAATGCTGTCTACACAATTCTTCAATATTGCTATTAATATCATTGAAAATATTTTCCAATGTATATATTATTGGAAAAGAATCTTTTACTCAAGATCACATAGGTTTAAAACAATACATTGGTTCTCACATGATAACAGAATTGCATGTTAAGGCATAACATGATTTAATTTTTTTCAAAAGAAAAACTCATAGTTGCATAAAAGAAAATAAAGCTTTTGATGAAAAGAAATGTAATATTATATGGAAATTCTTCAACTACAGTCTCTTCCATAAAAGCATATTTATCAAATAAAGCAGCAGTTTAGTGAATGAACTATATATAGTCATATATAATAATTATGTTTATATAGTATATAATTATATATTTATAAGTAACTATATAGTATAAATATATACTATATAAAATATATATCTATATTTTTACAATATATAAATATATTTATATCATATAATTATAAATATTGGATATTTATAATATAGGTGCATGTATTTATTACATAATAAGTACATCATATATGAAATTATTTTTATGATGAATTATAAATATTACATTATTTGTAATATACAACTCTATATTGTATAAATATATAATATATAGTGTAAACATATTTATAATACCTGAATATATTTCTCCATACTATATAAAAATACATATTCTATTTCCACAATATGTAGTATAAATTGTAAAATTATGTAGCATATAATATATACTTATTATATATAATATATATTATATAGTAAAATATATAATATATAGTATATATAGTATATATTATATACTAAAATTATATAGTATATAATATACACTTATTATACATACTATATATTTATATATAGTGTATATATATATAAATATCTATATATACTAAATATATTAAGTAGACCAAGCAGAATTGTTCATGTTATAAGTGAAATGGCACTAAATAAATAATCTATATTTCAGGGCTATTTAAAGGCAGGGAAAATAGTACCATGTATTCTAATATATATATATATATATATATATATATATAAAATGTATCCATAATTATATTAAATACAGTAAGTGTCAATTCTGATGGTAACCACATTTGAGTGAAAGTATGACAGTTTTATTGTTTTTTGGGGTGGGGGACAGTTTGGGGCCACACCTGGTGATGCTCAGGGCTTCCTACTCCTGACTCTGTGCTCAGGGATTACTCTTGGTAGAGTTCAGGCACCATATGTGTGCAAACATTCAAGCCTGGGTCAGCAGCATGCAAGGTTAGTGCCTTCCCCACTGTACCATCTCTTCAGTCACTGGTAGCTTTCCAATCTTCTGTAAAGCCTTATTAAATACTCAGACTCAAAGAACATTACAAAACTCATTGCAAGAGCTGCAATCTCAACCTCTATTTCTTTAGCATCTGTCTCTTTATGTATATGTTTGTGAGTGTGGGGGGGAAATTTTATTGAAAGGGGAGAAAAAGAAGGGAAGTGATTTCTCTAGGGGGAGAGAGGAATTTTTAAAAAAGTCAAACAAAGGGATGATGTGGGTAATTCCAAAGTAGAATGCTTGCAGAATTGATAATATTTTTTCTACAGATATAACTAAACAAAGTTCTGGTGTGGGTCTTAGGGAGACTTCTGACCACATACTCCAAAATTGTTCTTAGATATGTTAGGGCTTATAAATAGAAGAGGAGGAGAGGAGATTGTGGCGGTCCCCTCTGGGAGGTCCCAAGGCCCCAAGCTCAGGCGCCTCCTGTGGGTTCCATGGCCCTAACAGTACTTGGGGTCTGGGAGTAAAGAGACAGAAGGATCGAGTTAGTAAAAGCAAAGTGGCCATGCGAGCTCACTCTTGAGATTTTAAAAGGCATGCTCTCATTATGGATTTTTAAGTAATAAGAATATTAAAGGGAAAGGAAAAAAACCATAAAAATTGGGAAAATATTTTAAGGTAAAGCTTGTCTTTTCTTTTGTTTATCGACGTATACCAAGGATGGCTGTCAAAACCCACTCATCAGGCCCCTGAAGCTATGGTGGTAACTACAAATCGCCCCTTCTGTTGCACTCTACCTGCCTTTGATATCAGGATGGTTTGTTAACCAAGTCTCTGTGGGTGCTCCAGAGACAGTGCAGTGAGTCAGCCGCTTCCCTTTCACACAGCAGAACTTGTTTTGATTCCTGGCATTGCTCAGAATTTCCCCTACACGACCAGGACTGATCCCTGAGCTCATAGCCAGGAGTAAAGCCTGAGCATTACTGGGTGTGGCCCCCAAACCAAATTAAATAAATAATAAGTAATGGCTCTGAGCCTCAGTTGGTGGATGCAAAGTAGTTAAATATGTTAAAATCAATGGCTGGAGAGATAGTACAACCAGTTGTGTGCTTGCTTTGGACATAGTAGACCTGGGTTTGATCCTCAGAATTGCATATGGTCCCTTGGGCCCTACCTGGAATAATTTCTGAGTATAGAGTCAGGAATAAGCCTCTAACACAACCTGGTGTGGTCCCCAAACAAACAAACAAGCCAACAAACAAAAAGGTGTCAAAACCAAAATGTGCTAATATTCAGTAGTTTGTACTATTCACACCCAATGAGAAGCCGAACGCCTCCCGCCCTTTATTTCAAATAAGTTATAAAACATTTCAGATATATGGGCCGGAGCGATAGCCCAGCTGGTAGGGCGTTTGCCTTGCGGGCTGGCCTGTGCCAGTCCGGGTTTCTATCCCCGGCATCCCATATGGTCCCCGAGCCCCGCCAGGAGTAATTCCTGAGTGCAGAGCCAGGAGAAACCCCTGAGCATTGCCGGGTGTGACCCAAAAGGCAAAAAAAAAAAAAAAAAAAAACATTTGATATAATTTTAAGCAAACGAACAAAAGATAGGCATTTATGAAAGCAAATACACATGAATAAAGAACAAGAGAAAGGTATAAAGTAACAGTCATACAGAAGTAGAAGATACTGGAATTACCAAGCACAGGTGTTAAAACAACTGCATTCTAGGAGTTCAAAGACGACATTGAGACTATTAGAAAAAATGTAAACTATTAGAAAACAAAAAGTAAGAAAGGTTCAAGTAGAAATTATGAAATTAAAAAAATCTTATTAAACAAACTGAAAGCTTAGTGAGGGTTGCAGCAGCTAATTAGACACAAGTAAAAAAAAAATCAGGTGAATCAATAAGTTTTAAATTTAGTTTTGTGTAAAAAGAGCTACAAGAATATAAGAAAAAGCAAGCAAAGAATATTACACATCATGAATGGGTCAATATCCGAGTTCCATACATGGAACTGGAATTTGAGAAGGCAAATGGAGGAAATGTAGGAAATGATTCCCAAAACAGATGATAACAAATCTCCATTGTCTACTCCGGCATCTTCTTAGGTTCCAGTTCCATGCACTATCGACTCTCTCACCAGGTTTTTGAGGCCTTATTTTGCCTTTTCTACACTTTTCATCCTTGCTTCTCTTTTTACATTAAACTAGCTATTGTCTTCAAACAGGTGACCTTTCAAAAACAGTTCTACATGCTGATGGTTGTCATAGTATCTCTGGATTTATGAGGGGAAATTCAGATATTCAGTTGTAGTTTTATATTCAAGAAAATATTTTTAGAGGAGTTGAAACAGTTTTAGACAAGCACAGAGAATTCATCCCTAAAATAATGATTCAACTCTGAAGGAAATATTAAAGAACACTTTACAGGTTTAAGAAAAAATAATTCAAGATGGAAAGTAGGAGAAACATAAATAAATGTTTAGAAGGTATAAATATATGAGAAAATATGAATGAAAGAACTACATAGTTTTTCCATTTACTCTTCTCTGGATTATATTTTTTATTAAAGCCAAGTTGTCATAAATCATTGATGGAACTTATGTAATCTAATACTGTGAACTTAATAGAAAACCCAGTTGGAACTGGAAAACACAAAGTGTTTTTATAAAGGACTTAAAAATAACACTAACAACAACAAAAAAAAATTGTGAAAAGTGCACTTCTCAATCTTATTCACTGGGTGGAATGGGGGAAAATACTCTTCTGAGAAACTGGACGGTACACATCTGAGAAGCTTGACCATAACCTGTCATTAATACACATCTTGTGCATTAGTCATAATACTAGTGTGTTATCAAACAAACAAACGAAAACCCAGGTGGGGGCCATTCATTTAAGTAGTTTCAGATTTGAGACCAATTTTGACTGGCAGATCCTGATGTAGAGATCTCACCTTCACCAGTGAAGGTCTAAATGCTTTTAAAGGGTCTTTGGGAGCTAGGGAGGTAGTTCAAAGGAATTACATGCTCAGATGATGGATTCTGGGTTTGAACACCACCAGCAGCAGTTGATGGTGAAACAGTAGCCACAAAACACAAATGAAAAGTTTAAATAAGTAAATAAATACTCTTTATCTGTAAGACTTAAGCCAATGTTAGCTCTCTCTCTCTCTCTCTCTCTCTCTCTCTCTTTTTGCTTTTTGGGTCACACCCGCGACACTCAGGGGGTTACTCCTGGCTCTGCAGTCAGGAATTACTCCTGGCAGTGCTCGGGGACCATATGGGATGCCGGGTTGGCACAGGCTGTCTGCGTGCAAGGCAAATGCCCTACCGCTGGGCTATCGCCCGCCCCCTCTTTTTAGCTTTCTCTTAAAATGTGGATGCAGAGGCAGAGGCCAAATATGTGGCAGAATACTGAAAAGATCATTGCTAAAAAATTGGGGGAGTGAGCAGAGTAGAGGAATATTCTTAGGATTTTTTTTATACTGCATAGAAAGTATAAACATACCAATCAATATCAGACTGGTTTGTGAATGCCATAATAGCTTCTATGCCAACCAGTTATTCCTCATGAAAACTCAATTAAAATTTTCTTATGTATTAAAAATAGGTGTTATATATGTATATATATGTATATATGTATATATGTTTATACATATTATGATACCAACATCCAATGTCAGGCGAAATGTGGATCATGAGGTTTGTGAAAGGTGGAAATTACCACAAATGTGTGGGAGCAGAGGTTAGGTAAGACATAAGGAAACAATATGCCAATAATTGTCAAAAGTGCTATTACCACATAGAACTTAGCATTGAATACAGGCAAAAAGATACACATGATAACCTCTCAGTATATGTATTACAATCCACAATATGTAAGAGAAGGAAGAGAGAAAGAGAGAGAGAGAGAAAGATAAAGAGAGAAAAGAGATAAAGAACCTGCCATAGAGGCAAGCTAGGGAGGGGAGGGAATCGGGGACATTGGTGGTGGGAAATGGGCACTGGTGGAGGGATGGGTGCTGGAACACTATACGGCTGAAACCCAAACATGAACATTTTTGTAATTGTTTATCTCATGGTGGTATAATAAAATATATTTTAAAAAATCTGGAAACAAAAAAAAAAAAAACAATAGGTGTAGAGTAATAAAATATATAAGAAACATGAAATAAGTTCTAAAAGGCAAAGCCAATATGTAACCTGAAATGCACTGCATACCTGTAAAATAAATCATTTTAAATCTGTATGTGTTTAATATATGGCTCACACCTAATAAAATTTTGTGAAATTATAAGTAATAATACAATGAAATACATTAATAGAATTTTTTGTATTGTAAAGAATTATATTCTCTGGCCACAATGGACTTAAACTGAAGCATAAAATAAAGGGATAAAATAGGGGCCGGAGCTATAGCCCAGCGAGTAGGGCATTTGCCTTGCATGCGGCCGGCCTATGCCAGCCTGGGTTCGATTCCTGGCATCCCATATGGTTCCCTGAGCACCATCAGGAGTAATTCCTGAGTGCAGAGCCAGGAGTAACCCCTGAGAGTCGCCTGGTGTGACCCAAAAAAGAAAAAATAATAATAAAATAAAATAAAAATAAAGGGATAATTTGAACCACAGGCAAATATAAGTTAAGAAATACATTTCTCAGCAACTTGTGGGTCAAGTAACAACTCACAATGGAAATTTGAAAGTATTTTATAATGAATAACAGTGAAGATACATTGAAATTGTTTTCTTAAATCCACAAAGTGGAAAGGATGGGTTTCATGAATCAAGCATCCATACAAGAAATTAGAGACAGCTAAGTTAAATTTAAAAGAAATTGGGTAGAAACCAGTAATATATGTTAAAGCCAAGATTATTAAGAAAAAAATTAATGAAAGAAGACATAGGAGAAAAATTTTTTAAAAATTTAAACTCATAACTACTTTCTTCAAAGCACAGCTATTGGAATTGATTCAATAAGAAAAGACACACACACACATACATACATACACACAGACAAAGTAATAAGATAATTTTTAAAAAAGTAGCATAATTCATGCATCTGCCAATATTATGAAGAAAATGAAGCACAACTGTAGTTAGAAAGTTTTCTACACTCGGTGATGATCAATTTGATGTGTCAGCTTAACTCTCCACACCCAGATTAGCCCTTATTTCTCTGAGTGTCTGATGGTGGCTCCGGATAAAACTGTTGTTTGAGTGAGTGCACCCATTCAGTAGACTAGATGGCCCTTTAACACGTGGGTGGGGAGAGCTCAATCCATGGAGGGCCCAAGGATAACATAAAGGATCAGGGTGGGGGAATTCCTGTCTCACCCATGGAGAATCTCCTGCCCTTGCTTTTCTGGCTCTCAGCCCTTCTGATTTCTATCACAGGTTTTTCTGGATCTGCAGTTTATGGGTGTTGTGATTTCTCGGTTTAAATAATCTCATGAGCCAGCTCTTCATAATCCCCAAATGTAAATTCTTCATTCTATACAAATGTCAAAGTTCTTTAGAGAAAGCAGGCCAGTAGGAAATCTGAATGATTTTTCTTCTCTGAAGAATCCTAATACACATTCAGAAAGGAAGAACTTATAACCATGCCATTGGTAAATAATGTATTTAAAAATAACTTTTATAAACTATTAACTGTGGTTGATTCTGACATTAATAAGAGAGACTGGGAGTATGTCTCAGAGAGGGGAGCATTTGCCTCAGAGTGACACCCTGGCTTACGTTCCCAGCACCCATCTCTGCCAGGTACCACCCTGCTGCCACCCAGTTCTATAGTGAGGTCTCTGCAACTGAAAGCAGAAAAAGATCATAGCATCTGTTCACTTATTAGCTCTGTGCAATTTTACCTCTCTGAGAGAAGATAAAGCTTTGTCTCTGAAGATACTTACAAATCTGGGTTGATCCTTGAACCGTCTTCCCAGTGCCACGGGTAACTTTTTTCCTTGGCGAGAAAAGTCCGATCCAAAAGGAATGATCCTTTTGTAAGTCCACTTGTTCTTCTATAAAGACCTATAGGAAGGAAACATACAAAGACTTGAGGGGCTGAGGTCCGTTTGGAAGAAGTCCTACTAGAAAATAAGGTTGCAAAGGCACCTGGGAGTTTTCTCCATCGCATCTCCTTCCATCTCGACTGTGATGCATCTTTTGGCTTTCTCCGGGGCAGTTCACTATCTATCTCCCCCACCATGGGTCTCTCTCCCTCACTCTCTTTCTCATGTTCTTTTCAATAAATTTCTCTAAATAAATCTTACTCAAACAAACATTCAGGAGGGGGAAGAATAAGATGATTAGAGTCAAAGAGAAAGACAGTGCATCATTGTAGACTCTGAGAACAAGATGACACGTCAAGTCTCTTTAGTGAAGGTCACGTGTGCATGAACTATTCAATCCAGCAAGAGAAAAACGTCAGCTCTTGGACGCCACTGGGTATCTCAGAAGGAGTATTTCATTTCTTGAGTCACTGTTGTGTAGTTTTCGTAAAGAATAGACCCATAATGTCAAAATTGATCTGCCTCCATTTAATCGGTTTGACAAAATTCAAGGAGAGCTGGTCCCAGAAACAATTTCTGCGGATAAGAGAATCATTTCTGTGGATAATCTTTTAAATTGAAAAATACAAATGTGTGCAACTATTGACAAGACATATGTCTAAGTTTTATGGATATTTAAGATGATATGCTTTGTGAATAAATAACCTGATGTTTAATGATGATACATGAATTGTTTAAAAATATAGAAAATGTGTTTGTAATTATAGGATTTATGTATAAAACCAGACCGACTTCTGGTCTCATTTTTTTTTTTTTTAAATCTTCTTGGGTCAGACCCAGCGATGCTCAGGGGTTACTCCTGGATCTGCACTCAGGAATTACTCTTGGCAGTGCTCAGGGTACCATATGGGATGCCAAGAATCAAACCTGGTTTGACCATATGCATGAAAAATGTCCTAACTGCTCTGGCACTAGTTTTCCTTTCTTTGCCATATATCTACTTCCATGAATTTCAGTGTGAGTTACAATGTAAGAGAGGACAGAAGCAAACAAAATAATTAATGAGTACAGTGAAAGATGTTCATATTGTAGATTATTTTCATTATCTTCTTACCATGTTCCTTATGCTTTCTATTCGCTACTAACTGTGCCCAAGTTCCACTTATTTATTTATTTATCTTTGATTTGGGTTTTAAGTCATATGTGGTGATTCTCAGGGGTTACTCCTGGCTTTTCAATCAAGAGTCACTCTTAGTAGTGATCAGGGGGTTATATGAGGTGCCTGGGATTGAACCCAGGTCGGCTGCATGCAAGGCAAGTGCCCTACCCACTGTACTATCTCTCCAGCCCCAATCCCATTTATTTCATAAAAAGATTTTATCCACAACATCTCTAAACTCTTGTGTATTTGTTTCCAATGCCATATATTGAGCTTCTAAGAGCTATTCAGCTGTATTTTTTTTCTTTCTTAAAACTTATGAGCATCTGGGCTGGAGTTATTGTATAGTGGGTACAACACTTGCATGTAGCGGACTTGGGGTTGAAACCTGGCTGTCCATATGATTCCCACCAGGAGTGATCCCTGAGAACAGAGCCAGGAGTAAGCTCTCAGAACCATCATCTGTGGCCCCCAAATAACCAACCAAACAAAAACCATTGGCACGACAGTAGGCTGTATCTTACAAGGATTTCTAGCCACATTTTCTTTTTCTTTTTTTTTCTTTTTTTGGGTCACACCCGGCAATGCTCAGGGGTTTCTCCTGGCTCTGCACTCAGGAATTACTCCTGGCAGTGCTCGGGGGACCATATGGGATTCGGGGATCGAACCCAGACTGGCATAGGCCGGCAGCGTGCAAGGCAAACGCCCTACCAGCTGGGCTATTGCTCTGGCCCCCCATCCACATTTTCAGTGCTGCTGCTTTTCTTGATCATGATGACAAGAGGGAGAACATTTTGTTCCACTGTTTTTAAATAAAAAATTCAAAACTAAACTCACAAAAATTAGCCAGGCCTAATTAGCGTCATGCAAATTAAAAGTGAGTTTGAAATTATGCTTTAAAGTAATTACAATATTTATTACATATATTATATATTGTATATATAAGTATTGTATTGAGCATATGTTATATAATTTACCTGTTAGACATATACTGCCTTTAAAATCATTAGAACACTGCATATTATTTTCTCTTAGGGACTGTGATCGTTACCTAAAATCCACTTCGACTTTTTACTCTCACCCCTCTATCTATAACTCACATCTGTACTTACCAATGTATGGAAATGTTACTGGTGCCTGCTTGAGCAAATTGATGAACAATGGGAAGACAAGTGATACAAGTGACACTTACCAATTCATCAGCATTGTCTATCTTTAGGAGACTAGAAGCCTGTAGAGAGCATTTTCTTTTGCCTAAAAAACCAGGAATCTAATGTGTCCATAAACAGATAACAGCTTTTTCCATGCTTAATCCAGCCGGGGAGCAAGAATGAAAATGAGGAAGAGCTCCTGGAAAATAAGAAATATGAGGTTTATATAATTCTAATAATCTCAAGGCAAGTATCATCTATCCTGAGAATAACTAATAATCAGTACATTGACATTATTTTATGTCTTATTTAATATAAACTGTAGGTATATGACTTTACCAGAAAGGCCATCCAAAAAATACCCCTTTTATTTAAAATTTCAAAATGAATGAGCTGTATACTGTTTCAATCAAGCTTTTTTTATTTGCTTTTCCATTATTTCATTTATTCTAGAATTCCTTTTTTCTCTCTTACACCAAAAAAATGATTTGAATAAGTCTAATCTCTATGATTAGAATAAATCAACTCAGTATCAATCACTGAAGCATGAAAAAAATTTGTTAACTTACAGGCAGAAGATACACTTCAGAGTGTAATTTTCTAATAAGAAAAGGGATAATAAAAATTATTCCCATTTCAGAATCTTGGTATTTTATAGTATTAGTTACTTGAAAAAAATAGTGAGGATGTATGGGTCCAGAGATTAATATCTGAAGCAAAAATATTGTCATAGTCAGCTATGATGTAATTGGAAATAAATGTCAAATATTTTTCATTATAATGAAGTCAATGATATTGTATGATAAAGAAAAACAAGTTCAATTAGAAAGTCAAACCAGTATTCATAAATTATGTATTAGTTTAATTTTTTGTCTGTGTTTAATTTAGCTTGTTGATTTTTGCAATGCTTTTCTTTCACTATACTATCATTTTCATAATACTTATAAACATCATTTCCCCATAGGAATATAATATAGTTCTTTACTCTTCAACAAATTGCCCAATCTCTTATGGACCTAGAAACTCAGCTCATGATAAATTAGTTATTGATTTGGAGAAAACCAACAATTTAACAATTCAGCATCATGTATGGGCTGATTTTTGCATCTTACAGGAAAATACTGTACTGAGGTCATCCTTTATACTGTTAACTGTGCTTCCTTCAGGTGCTCAAAAGTCATTCCATGTAAAATGTATGATTTTTACTCCCCTCCTGCAGGTATTAATATCAATAACTGGTCTTCTAGAGTCAATGTCTATATTATTCTTTAAACTTGTCCTGCCTGAGGTTGCAAGAGTCTTGGTAGAAGCAGTACTCGTTTTTAAAGGTAATAATTCAGGTTGATGCTGGTTGTCGTTATATCTTGGTGGAAACTCCTCATTCTCCAATGTACTTTTCCCTGAATTGGATCTCCAAATAGCTGCATATACCAACAGCAATAATAATGACAGAAAAGAGTCATATTTCTATGTTTAAAAAATTAAAATCCCAAACCTCATATTTGGGGATCTTCTCTTCAAAATATGTTTGAAAATTAAAATCCCCCAAAACTCATATCCCAAAACTCATATTTTTGTTGTAATACTTAGAGAATACATGTTTAATAAACAGATATTTGTTGTTCATGAGAGGTGAAATTGATATTCAGATTGGTAAGAGAGTAAGAGGAGTGAGAGGAGTAAAAGAAAGAGGGAAGGAAAGAATAGGAGAGAGATGAAGAGTTTAAGCAAGATAGAGAAGGGACAAGTGCTCTAATAATAGTTGGAAATAGTAATTTCAGGCGAGAACTGAGCATTGAATGTAGGCAAAGGGATATACATGAGGAGAAGGAGGAAGAAGAAGAAGAAGAAGAAGAAGAAGAAGAAGAAGAAGAAGAAGAAGAAGAAGAAGAGGAGGAGGAGGAAAAGGAGGAGGAGGAGGAGAAGAAGAAGAAGAAGAAGAAGAAGAAGAAGAAGAAGAAGAAGAAGAAGAAAGAAGAAGAAGTAGAAGAAGAAGAAGAAGAAGAAGAAAGAAGAAGAGGAGGAGGAAGAGGAGGAGGAGGAGAAGGAGGAGGAGGAGGAGGAGGAGGAGAAGAAGAAGAAGAAGAAGAAGAAGAAGAAGAAGAAGAAGAAGAAGAAGAAGAAGAAGAAGAAGAAGAAGAAAGAAGAGGAGGAAGAGGAAGAAGAGGAGAAGGAGAAGGAGGAGGAGAAGAAGAAGAAGAAGAAGAAGAAGAAAGAAGAAGAAGAAAGAAGAGGAGGAGGAAGAGGAGGAGGAGGAGAAGGAGGAGGGAGGAGGAGGAGAAGAAGAAGAAGAAGAAGAAGAAGAAGAAGGAGAAGAAGAAGAAAAGAAGAAGAAGAATGAAGAAGAGGAGGAGGAGGAGGAAGAGGAGGAGGAGAAGGAGGAGGAGGATGAGGAAGAGAAGAAGAAGAAGAAGAAGAAGAAGAAGAAGAAGAAGAAGAAGAAGAAGAAGAAGAAGAAGGAGGAGGAGAAGAAGAAGAAGAAGAAGAAGAAGAAGAAGAAGAAGAAGAAGAAGAAGAAGAAGAAGAAGACAAGAACAAAAACAAGAACAAGAACAGAAGAAAAGAAAAGTGCCTGCCAAAGATGCATGCTGGGCGGTAATCTGGTGACATTGGTGTTGAGATAGGTCTTATGGAGATGTTACTGGTGCCTCCTTGAGCAAATAGATAAACAACAGAAGACAAGTGATACAAGTGATAAAGTATCTGACACGTTGTAAATCTTTGTCACATTCAGATTGCTTTCATCTTAACCATTACTCACCCATGGTTCCCAGGACTGCAGCTATCACAAGCAATATCAAACACAAAATTCCCAAAATCACAGCAATAGTTCGACAATGAAGAGAGTCAGTACACTTTCCTGAGAAGCCAAAAGGATCAGAGACTGTATGAAGAAATGGGATAAAATGGATTGTAAAATGCTTCAAAGCCTGGCCTGTTATAAAATTAAGCACTAATCCCTAAAACCAAAATAATCTATTCAACTCAGATTATCTAAATCCCTCACCTTTAGCATTTTTCTTCCAACACTGCTTTGAGTTTAGAACCTGTGCTCTCCTAACCTCTTTGCCACATCAATGTGGATTGGTATTGATACCACCAGGATTCCTAAAGTCCCACTCTTAGTGGGGACATTGACTCTTGGGGGAAAAGAACTCATTGCTATGGGGAACATCCAGCCTTCATATAGTTTTGAAATAACCTGGTGCTAATTACTTCCGCTATTTTTTTTTCTCTCTGAAAAATTGGGATAGGGATAGTGTAGCTCAAAAACGATTGTGATAACTTAATAATGGCCCATATACAAAAGCACCTACTTTAGCACTGGTACTTTATGGCTAAGTCCCTGTCAGCAAAGCCACACATGCCTTGCCTCCTCAGGCGTCATCCAGTTTATCCACTAATCTCCAGTTGCTTGTCTCAGAAAGAATTGCAAAAGCAGAGAGACAAAAATAATTGTGCAATGCAAAGTACTATAAAGCAGGATGTCACACCTCTGAATATTCCCTTTCTTAATAAAAGTGAGTTCAATGTCAACACAATGAGAACACATTTCTGCCTTTAAGAATATGCATCTGGATATCTTAGAGAACTGTTGAATGGATTCATATTTTCAAATCCATTTTATATCATACAGAAACATCAGAATAAGATTCTTAACCCTGGGAATTCTAACTTCCTTTGACCTTTGCCATTAAAACCATATTACCTCCTTTACCTTTCTTGAATCTCCTAATACTTCACTTTCTTATCCCTTATACACTGTGTTGCCATACATGTGTACTTATTTATTTAGGGGCCATTTCTGGAGCTTATAGATAAATCTTTAATTATATCCCTCCTATGTTCTAGAGTCTTTTACTTTTACCAAACTTGTACTTAAATTCTTTCATCACACTTCACATCACACGCCCTACAAGTCTGTACTGCTGAAGTCATTATCTCTATGGAAAATATATATTTTACATTTTGTTATAATAATAATTTAAGTACTGATATTAGTTATTGAATTTTTATCATAAAAAAGGTTTAATACTTGTTCAATTGACCTTCAGTAATTTCTATAGACTTTTTAGCTATGTTTGTAAAAGTTCCATAAGTAATGTACCCTCCAATTTTCTTTACCTAAAATCTTTAGTTGGTGTTCATAAAGAAGGGGAAAATACCTTTCTTTGAGCTCACAGGTGTCCTGGGGTGCCGTGAGAGCGGAAGTCTAATTGAGTGTATCCATCTTCATCCAAACTTCCATTATTGGCACGGTAGTCCATTGTTCTATGCAACTCTTGACAGTTGGTGGAGTTTGAGGACCCTTTCCTTGCCTAAAACAACTATCTATGAACAGAGAGCTCTTCCCTCTCTTCTCCTAAGACATCTATGGACAAAAGAGAATCTATGAGTCAAATCATGTGGGATAAGAATCTCATGACGTGCAGTAAATTGAGTGCAAGTAGTCTAACAAGCTACCCAGAAGCAGGAAGTGAAACCTGTGATGTGGTAATTTCCTATTTCTAGCTTTAGATTAATAAGTCTTAAGAAAATCAAGGCAATCCAATAGATATACTTTTGCTTTAAGATCAAATTTAGGAAAAATGAAGAGATTGGTCTGTGTTGCTTTCATTTTTCTCCCCAGTTGAATTTGGCATCATTTATCAACTTGCCGCACGTAAATAAATATGCTACCTTAAGTTGAATATTGCTTTATTATAGCTATATATGCATTATTTTATTCATGTCTTTACTGATTAAGCAAAAGACATAAGATACCTGTCTCTTCAATTAGTGAGATCTAAGGTCACAAGGATAAACAGATACCTGTGAAGAAGCCCATTGTCTAATAGAATAAATATGCAGGTAGATTGTCATACAGTGATATAGTGTTATGATATATTGTTTTGTTTTGGACAAAAATAAAATAAAATGTATTATTGAGTACGGAGTGTTTCAGGGAAGTTATTTGAGCTTGGTCTGTGCCCTTTCACTACCCAGGGATGATGATTGTGATCTTGCATTTGCAGAACTTTTCCAGGTCTCCTGGTGATGAGTAACTAACCCTGGTGCGTTATCAAGTTGAGAAGTAGGATACACAGTCTGGAGGGATCCCAAGGCCAGCCTTGAGGCCCGCTTAGAGCTCCTCATCCTGTTAGCACGGAGGCCCTGTGCATTCTTAATCTTGGATTCGGTCACCTTCTCGCTCTCTGGCTGTTTGCCTGTGGTCAGCAGATATCATTTCTCTCTTGGGCTTCCTGCCTTAGTCCTATTCCTTTAAATTTATTCTCAGAGCTGCTGCCAGTGTTTGCTCTAGAAAGCGAAGCAGATTCACAGCATACCCAGACTGAAAATCCTAGCAAGATTCCCCTCTCTGAGCAGAGGAAGGAGACTGCCTCATTGCAAGTCTGGGATTTTGCTAATGTAGCTGCCTCTCTCTCTCTGTTCCTCTATCAGGCTGGCCCTGCTCCAGCCAGCCTGGGGCCTGAAAACTCCGGAAGCAGCCCAGCTGGCAAAGCCTCATAGGTTCTTTCTGGCCTGCTTTCTTCAGTCAAACCTTGTATGCATTCATTTATCCATCCGTCGGTCTGTCTGTCCGTCCATCCGTTCGTTCGTTCATTCACTCCTTCAATTTTTTTTTATTGAGTATACCCAGTGGTGGGAGGAGAGGGAAAAGAGGGTCGCCCAGGGGTGCTTGTCCTGGAGATATGGGCCTGATATATTGGCTTTTTTGCTTACACTCTGAGTGCTCAGGGTTTACTCCTGGCTCTGCCCTCAGGAATTACTCCTGGCAGTGCTGGGGGGGGGGGTTGGGGGGACGGGACCATATGGGATGCCGGGGATTGAACCAGGGTTGGCCTCGTGCAAGACAAAGGCCCTCCCCTCTGGACTATTGCTCTGGCCCTAGGACCTGATATTTTCATGCTCAGGCCTGACTTAGTGCGGAAGGATCACCCCTGAGTGTTTCCTTTCTGTCCTTTTCTTCCCTATTCTCTGGGGGTTAAGGGTGATCTAGGCATCTCCCTTTACTATATGGCATTCCCTTCTCCAGTTATTCCACATATCACAGGTATATGAGATCATACCCCCTCTCCCCCATCAGCTAATGGCAGGTGCCTGCAGGGATGCCCCTCAAAGTTTATCAGGGGGCTGTTATCACAGCCCGGCTCATGGAGATCATCGAGTCTGGATTTAGAGATGACTACAATAGTATGCTACCCACACGGCAGAGCCTGGCAAGCTACCCATGTCGTATTTGATATGCCAGATACCAGTAACAATTATAGACCTCATTCCCATGACCTGATGGAATGATTTGAGGCTCTTTATGTTCCTGGAGCAAGCAGGTGCCCTTGGGCTCTACTAGCATGAGACAGGACATATGGAGATGTTACTGGTGCCTGCTCAAGCAAATCGATGATGAACGGGAAGACAGTTATGAAAAGAGAGAACAAATATTTTAGGGGATCATCAAAGATAAAATAATACAGCACAGTAATTACTCATTGAGAAATTACTCTAGTTAGGTATTAGCAATTGTGTATGCTCAATCCATTTCCAACAATATCATGTGTGAGATATTATTGATCCTATTTTCAAATGAAGAAAATAAGAGATATAAGTTTTATTCCCTGGGGGCAGAGTGGTAGCACAGTGGGTAGGGCGTTTGCCTTGCATGCTACTGACCGGGGTTTGATCCCGGCATCCCATATGGTCCCTGAGCACTGCCAGGAGTAATTCCTGAGCAAAGAGCCAGGAGTAACCCCTGAGCGTTGCCGGGTGTGACCCAAAAAAGAAATAAAATGAAAAGCCAAAAGTTTTATTCCCTGGCTTAGTGTTAAAAGCTAATAAAATGCTGAAGTAAGGTATTAAACCACAACTGAACTTCCTGCAAGACTCCTAGTTTAAAAGCTAATAAAATACTAAAGCAAGGTATTAAACCACAGTCTGACTTCCTGCAAACTCCTGACCTTATCTGTTTTACCATACTGTAGCCTCCTCCAGCAGTCCCTGCAAGTTACAACCTACAGGAATTCTAAATTAGACCCTCCCCACCACTCTTACAATTCCTATAGTCATGCTGAAATTAATAAACAGTTACTGTTGGCAGTTAGAGTATCTAACTAGAGTAGTGCCCAGCCTATCACCCAGACTTTGAAGCCAACAGAATGAGTCATATAGTTGCCATGATCAAAAACAAAAACTAAAACAAATGAGGCCAGTCACTCATTAAGCAGAGAAGGCAGATTTGATTCAATCATTCTATGACAATGAGACCTGAGTCTAGGATGGACTGAATTCAACTTTGCCCAAGCAAAAGACTGGCTGTTTTTTAAATACTAAAGCATGCTACATGGTACTGATCCAAGGGACAACACCTTTTGAATGTATGTTGACACTTAGCTAGACACAAATCACTTTCTAGTCTTTATGATTAGTTTGGCACATTGGAGCAAGATACTGCATATTAATAGTAGACCCTTCTCTCCCAGATACTGGGAAGGCAAGAAACATTTCCCCTAAAAGTAAATTAAAGAGATGGCTTTCAGGTCCTTGAAGAAATCATTTGGTGCGCCTCATTTCAAAGGCCAGAGAAATTATTTGTACTGGTAAGTTTTCTAAGATAATTCTGATGTCTGTTTGACACCAAGCTATAACTAGAATAGTTGATAAATAGTGACCGTGTGGAGTTTTCTCAGACAGGCATTGTAACATCTGCTGGTTACCTTAAGATGCAAGTTTACTAGAATTTATAAAATCTCTGAAAGTTGTTCATTGTCTGAAGCTCTCATTACACCAAGATGAAAGGATATCAAAGGGATGCAAACACCGGAGGCTCGGACCCTTGCTGAATCAGCCATAAATCCTTCTACTCCATTGCAGAGGCATTGCAA
Organism: Cryptotis parvus; assembly: GCA_021461705.1. Taxonomy (NCBI): domain Eukaryota; kingdom Metazoa; phylum Chordata; class Mammalia; order Eulipotyphla; family Soricidae; genus Cryptotis; species Cryptotis parvus. Next base: position 21,371 of record JAJIBD010011365.1, read on the forward strand.
AGCAGTAACAAGGATTGCCATCGCTCTTTGAATACTACAATTGAGGGTCTAGGGACTATCCACAGAAACAAACAAAGGAAACCTGACTCTAAGAAGATAGGTCACCCTAGTGGGGGCCGAGCTATAGTCCAGCAGGGAGGACGCTTGCTTTGCATGCAGTTGATCTGGGTTTGATCCTGGATATCCCATATGTTCCCAGGAGAATCACCATGAGTAATTCCTGAGTGCAAAGCCAGGAATAACCCCTGTGCATTGCTAGGTGGACCCCCCACAAAAAAAAAAAAAAAGCAAAAAACAAAAAAAAATGGTTACCCTACTAAATCACTTCACTTGTATCACTTGTCTTCCCATTATTCATTGATTTGCTGAACCGGGCACCAGTAACATCTCCATACTTCCTCTTACAAGCAAGTGCAGCCCAAGGACATCTGTTTGCTCCAGGAACAGGAAGAGCCTCAAACCATTCCTTCAGGACACGGAAATGAGGTCCATAATTGTTACTTGTTTTTGGCATATCAAATAAAATATGGGTAGCTTGCCAGGCCCTACTAATAGAAGAGAATATTAAGAAGGAACCACCTTCCAAGCTGTAATAAGAAATTCCTCCTACCAATTCAGATTTCTCTCAACAGGAGAATTTTTATGTAAAAACTTTCACTTAGGGGCCGGAGTGATAGTCCAGCGGGTAGGGCGTTTGCCTTGCACGTGGCCAGCTCATGCTGATCCGGGTTCAATCCCGGCATCCCATATGGTCCCCTGAGCACTGCCAGGAGTAATTCCTGAGTGCAGAGCCAGGAATAACCCCCTGAGCATTGTCAGGTGTGACCCAAAAAAGCAAAAAAAAAAAAAAAAAAAAAACCCTTTCACTTACATGACTCATTTATTTAATCACAACCATACAAAACAACTTTTCTACATTGCCAGAAAAGTGTTTGATAAATGTAAACTTAGCTCTGTTGGTTTGGAGCTGGAAGAATTGAACAGTGATTACATAAATCACGCCAAACTTCATGACAGGAGTGGGAGGTGGCTGGATCTGCCGATCTGTGGGTAGGGAGGAAGTGGGACAGAAGTCCGTGTATTCAGAGGGAAAACAGCTGAACATAAATATAGGAAGAATATAAAAAATGAATATCTATTAGCATTATGTTGTTAAAACATAGATATCTTAGACTTCTTCAGAAACATGAGTAGCAATGATATAATTGCATTTATTGTTGTGAGGTTTGATACAAAGTTATATCCATAAAGCAAGAGGGACCTTCCAAGAAAGCCAGAGACCAAGAGGGTATGGAGCAATAGTACTGTGGATAGTGTTTGCCTAATATGTGGTCTACCCCGGTTTCACTTCCAGGACCCATATGATCCCCCAAGCCTGCCAAAAGAACCCTGAATGTGGAAAGATCCCTAAATGTGAAAAGAATACTTAGAAGTAAAAAAAAAACACATTTATAAACCAATAAAACAATTCATTGTCAGATTACTTTTTTTAATTTTTCATCAGTTAAGTAGCTGAAATAGCTTCATTCAGAACAGCTGGAGAGCCAGCAACGATATGGAGGGTGGGGTATGGGGTATGGGGTATGGAGTATGGAGTATGGGGTATGGGGTATGGGGTATGGGGTATGGGGTATGGAGTGTAGGGTATGGGGTATGGGGTATGGAGTATGGAGTATGGAGTATGGGGTATGGGGTATGGGGTATGGGGTATGGGGTATGGGTTATGGAGTATGGAGTATGGAGTATGGGGTATGTATGGAGTATGGGGTATGGGGTATGGGGTATGGAGTATGGAGTATGGAGTATGGGGTATGTGGTATGGGGTATGGGGTATGGGGTATGGGGTATGGAGGGTAGGGTATGGGGTATGGGATATGGGGTATGGGTTATGGGGGTAGGGAGTGTAGGATATGGGGTATGGGTTGTGTATGGAGTATGGAGTATGGAGTATGGGGTATGTATGGAGTATGGAGTATGGAGTATGGAGTATGTATGGAGTATGGAGTATGGAGTATGGGGTATGGGGTATGGGGTATGGGGTATGGGGTATGTATGGAGTATGGAGTATGGAGTATGGGGTATGGGGTATGTATGGAGTATGGAGTATGGAGTATGGAGTATGTATGGAGTATGGAGTATGGAGTATGGGGTATGGGGTATGGAGTATGTATGGGGTATGGAGTATGGAGTATGGAGTATGGGGTATGGGGTATGGGGTATGTATGGAGTATGGAGTATGGAGTATGGAGTATGTATGGGGTATGGAGTATGGAGTATGGAGTATGGGGTATGGGGTATGGGGTATGTATGGAGTATGGGGTATGGAGTATGTATGGGGTATGGAGTATGGAGTATGGAGTATGGGGTATGGGGTATGGGGTATGTATGGAGTATGGAGTATGGAGTATGGAGTATGGAGTATGGAGTATGTATGGGGTATGGAGTATGGAGTATGGAGTATGGGGTATGGGTTATGGGGTATGTATGGAGTATGGAGTATGGAGTATGGAGTATGGAGTATGGAGTATGGAGTATGGAGTATGTATGGGGTATGGAGTATGGAGTATGAAGTATGGGGTATGGGGTATGGGGTATGTATGGAGTATGGAGTATGGAGTATGTATGGGGTATGGAGTATGGAGTATGGAGTATGGGGTATGGGGTATGGGGTATGGGGTATGGGGTATGTATGGAGTATGGAGTATGGAGTATGTATGGGGTATGGAGTATGGAGTATGGAGTATGGGGTATAGGGTATGGGGTATGTATGGAGTATGGAGTATGGGGTATGTATGGAGTATGAGGTATGGGGTATGGGGTATGTATGGAGTATGGAGTATGGGGTATGTATGGAGTATGGGGTATGTATGGAGTATGGGGTATGGAGGGTGGGGTATGGAGGGTGGGGGTGTGGGGTATGGAGGCCTTGCATGTGGCCAACTGCATTCCTTTTCTGGCTTTCCATAGAGTTCCCCAAGTCGACCACAAGTGATCCCCTGAGTACAGAGCTAGGAATAAGCTCTGAGCACAGCTAAGGGTGGCCTAAAAACCCAAAATAAGTAAATACATAAATAACAAAATTGCTGACTGAGTTTGGATAGGTTTTCATTTCTATTTAGGGTTTTATAAACATAAGTGTTTGTTCTTATAATCAAATGCTATTTTATAATTAATATGCATTAATGAATTACATATAAAACAAATATTTTTCAAAGTAATGTTTTCATTTAAGTGCCACTATAGAAAAACAAATACTTCCTAAGAAGACAAATATTCTTAATTACTCTCTCCATTTATTTAGGGAAATAAATGTATTATTAATTTCCATTTAGTGTTGGGGAAATTCATATAACCTTTCAAACCAATGTTACCTCAATATAACAAAGAGAAACATTAGCGTTTGTTTTATTATTTTTTTTTAATTTTATTACACCACTTTTAGACATACAATTGCAAGACGCTCATGCTCAAGTTTTGGTTCTACAGTGTTCCACACCCATCCCTCCACCCGAACCCATCTCCCATCACCAATGTCCCCACCTCCCTCCCCCTCCCACACTACAACTACTTGGCAGGTTCTGTATATCTTTTCTCTCCTCTCTATCTCTCCCTCCGGCCTACCTTTCCTCACACATTGTAGAATGCAGTACATTAAAGGACATAACTGTTTCCACTAGTTTGATGAACTGTGTGGCGCAAGCGGCTGCATGGCTTAGGGTCTCATGGTCAGCATCTGGACAGTGAAAATGGCAGCTAATGTGGTGGGTGAGTCTCATCCAGCTGCTTCCGGGATACCCCAGAGGTGATGGGTCAACACCCAAAACCCATCTGTCCTCCTGGGGCCTCATGGTCAGCTGAACTAGGGGAGAGCCGAGTTCTGGTTCACCCAGCTGGGTCTGAGGCTCTGCATGCTATGGCTGGTCACCCCAGGGCAGCTCCTGGCGGGGCCACCAGGCTTGGCCAAAATGGAGGAGGGAAGGGCTGGCCCGGCTCCCTCTGATGAATTCCCTGTGGTTCCCGCTTCTGGGAGCTGCCTACCTGGGCTCGAATAGAGTTCATTTTAAATTGTGTATGTGGAAAGTTGGTCGACGGAATTGAACTTACTTGGGAGGAAGGGAGCAGATAAGAGGAGCTTTTAGGATGTAGTGGAGGGTTCAATTTTTTTAATCCATTTTGCCACTCTGTGTCTTGTAATTGGTGCATTTAGACCGTTGACATTGAGAGAGATTATTGTCATCGGATTTTGTGCCATCTAGGACGTGGTAGAGGAAAGCGGGTCCTCTGGTGGTGGGTGTGGTATTGGAATAACGTTTGCATGGAATTATCATTAACAGTACTGTAAATTACAGTGCTGCAATAAAGGAAGAGCACAGTAAAAATATGAACATAGATTTTATTTATTTATTTGATTTTTTAAGATTTATTTATTTATTTATTTTTTGCTTTTTGGGTCTCCATATGGGATGTCAGGGATCGAACTCAGGTTGACCGGATGCAAGGCAAACACCCTACCCTCTGTGCTATTGTTCCAGCCCCTGAACATGGATTTTAAATAGTTAAAAAATACATAACTAAAAGAATTTCAAACTATGCTTCCTCATGAATTTTTTTAATTTTAATTATTTTTATTATACCACCATGAGGTATACAATTACAAAGATGTTCATGTTTGGGTTTCGGTCACACAGTGTTCCAGCACCCATCCCTCCACCAGTGCCTACTTCCCACCACTGATATCCCCTGATTCCTTCCCCCAGCCCCCAACTTGCCTCTATGGCAGGTACTTTACCTCTCTCTCTCTCTTTCTCTCTCTCTCTCTCTCTCTCTCTCATGCTATCTGTCTTAATGCAAGGAGCCCTCCCAGTGGAAAACCAGCAGGATAGTTCTACTGTTCAAGAAGGGAGACATCCATGACATTAGCAACTATCACCCCCATCTGCCTGTTGTCTGTCATCTACAAGCTGTTCACTCGAGTCATCCTGAACAGGATTGGCACAACATTAGATGAAGGACAACCATGCAAGCAAGCTGGCTTCCAAAAAGGATTTAGCACAATCTACCATATCCACACGGTAACCAAGCTCACTGAGGTTTGTAGGGAGTTCAAGATGCCGCTCTGTCTCACGTTTGTTGATTTAAAGAAAGCCTTTAATTCTGTGGAGACTGAAGCGGTCATCGAAGCCCTAGCAAAACAGGGTGTTCAAACCCAATACATCAAGATCCTTCAGTGAGCTGTATTACGGATTCACCACCAGGATCTCACCATTCTACAAAGAAGTGATCATTAATGTGAAAAGAGGGGTTCGGCAGGGTGATACCATTTCACCAAAACTCTTCAGTGCCACCCTCGAGAACATCATGCAACAATTAGAATGGGAAGGAATGGGAGTGAAGATAGATGGTCGGCAACTACACCACCTCCGCTTCGCTGATGACATTGTTCTAATAACACCAAACATTAGCCAAGCGGCACAATTGCTGGCTGACTTCCACCGAGAATGTGGAAAGATAGGTCTACAGCTGAATCTCAACAAAACAATGTTCATGAAAAGTGAACTAGTTTCAGAGGCCCCATTCACTCTCAATGGAACAGACATCTCTGAATGCAGCAGTTATGTGTACCTAGGTCGAGAACTCAACATACTGAATTACCTAAAACCTGAGCTGAGCAGGAGGAAGAGAGCGGCATGGAATGCCTTCAAGAGCATTGAAGAAATGACTAAAAGGACAAAGAACCTCCGGCTCCGGGCACATCTCTTTGACACCACCGTCTCCCTGCATTAACATATGCCTCAAAGACCTGGACCCTAAGAAAGCAGGATGAGAATGCTATTCGGATCTCCCAAAGAAGAATCGAAAGAGCTATGCTTTGGAATATCACACCTCACTCAAGTGAAAGAAGGAATCCGGAGTTCTGACCTCAGTCTCTGTTCCAAAGTCAGGGATGCTGTCTTGTTTTCAAGGCGCTATGTCCACAGTAATAAACAATGTAATTTCTCCCTTGCACTCTAATATTCCCTAAATATGAGTAGTGTCAGATTTAATTTTTCTAACACAATGATATTGAGTAAGTTGTGTACTGAGGCATACAAATTTGTTTTTACTCATAATTTAAGACTACTTTTGGCTGTACTTTTTTGTAGGGTCCATTCTATAAAAATACCCAGTGTTGGGGCCGGAGCGATAGCCCAGCGGGTAGGGCGTTTGCCTTGCACGCAGCCGCCCATGCCGGCCCGGTTCGATCCCGGCATCCCATATGGTCCCCCCGAGCACCGCCAGGAGTAATTCCTGAGTGCAGAGCCAGGAGAAACCCCTGAGCATTGCCGGGTGTGACCCAAAAAAGCAAAAAAAAAAAAAAAAATACCCAGTGTTTGGCTCCCTTGTGCTCAGGGACCATAAGGGATACCCCAGTGTAGTGTTGGGATAGGGATATAACAAGGATAAAAAATAAGGATGTCTCACAACCGGGAACATATAGTACCATGGCTCCCTTACATAGGAGAAACAACATGGTCGGGTCAGTGGATTATAAGAGGGTCAAAATCTCCAAGTAACAGGAAGAACTTTGATATTCAAAATTCTTATTTTATTGAAGAAGGGCATCAAGGCTTGGTGCTCCTGGTTCTTCACAGATGGAATTGATGGCTTTAGATGTTGTTTAAGTTCTCCACTTGTTTCTCACCAACAGGATGATGGTGGGTTTTAAATCTCTGTTAAGATTCCTGGGTGATGAACTAAAAGAGGTGCAGAATAACCAAATGACCAAGCATTTCCATGTGGAGGACGTGGTGATGGTGCCACCTGCTGCTGAGATTAGGAATTTCAAGACAAAATGAAGGGAGGGGACCGTGATTCATTTAAGTGTCTCTGGGTGGGATGGGGTCCATATTCAAAACGTGACTTTCATTCTGTTTGAAGGCCTCTGTATCCTTCATTACCAAGACACGATGAGAAGAGCTATCGGTAGGTATGAGTAGCATCAATTCCTTCCATAGCTAACATATCTAGTCGAGTTTTAAGTTTTTGTCAGCGGGCCCTGGCCAGCAGCCCCAAGCACAAATGAGGAAGACCTAGGTCTTGCCGAACTTCATCCCTGCAGAAAAAGGAGAGGGATGAACTTGGGAGAAACTCTGCCCTTGCCGCTGCTTCTGAGAAAGGAAAGAAAAGAACAGCACGCACATGGGGAGTTCTGGACAGCAGCACTCAATTTAAGCCTTTTATACAGTATTTGGGTGGAGGGGTACAAGCACACATCACAGGGTATTTGCAAGCTCCTGGGCTGTCGGGAACGCCGCGGGGTCCCCGACAGTGTCAGGACAGAGGTTGTCTTCTACCTCCGAGGACACGGGAGAACAGATGAAAACTCACGAGTCGGTGCAGTTCCAAAAAGGCTTTTTAATTAGTACAAAAGCTCTTCCACAGCAATCCAATATAATGAACAAACTCTAGCTCTGGTCTGAATCTAGACCATACAAGAGAACCTAAGTCTCCCACCAAAGAGAGAGGGGTCTCACCCGAGCTGAGTCTTACACAGAAGAAGGAGCAAAAAGGCCAAAGAGCAAAAAGCCAAAAGCCAAAAGCAAAAGCCGCGGGAGCCAAAAGCTGAAGGCTGAGGAACCAAAAGGTAAAAGGTGAAGGGGGCCTCAAGTCAGCCCCGTATATGCACCAAAGTAATCCAACTGGGAGGGCATGTCAACAAAAAACTCTAAACAGAGTGTAGTGCCACACCTTATTGCAGGTATAAACAAAGGTTATGCCAAGGACTAAGGAGATTATCTCTTATGTAAAACACTGGAGTGAGAGAGGGCTGATATAAAGTAATACATCTTAACTTCATGAGTTTCATGTAATCTAGATGGTACCCACAAGGTCCTTCTTATTATTATCTGCACCAGGGTGATTCTGAGTATCTTGTTCTCAGATATTGAAAGGGTCACTCTCGCCTGCTTAGAGCAAACTAGTATGATCCTTCCTATAGTCTTTCTATAGTCTCAGCATAGCCAGGGTGGTAGTTTCCTGGTAAATTCTAACTGTCCCCACACTGGGTGCAGTGGGTATAAAGAGGAGCTGTGCCCAATCTAGAAAACATAGAAGTCTTAGTAGATGTATAAGTCAGAAGTTATTCAATCAAGGTGACTTCTATAAGTGCCACACCCTCTAGCAGTGTTTACATAGAAGAGAAGTCTCATTAGAATGAACCTTGACTTAAGTAGATTAAGCTGGGAGTGGGCAAAACAACAAAACTTCCAGAATAGCTAAACCTGTCCTCCAACACTGGGCCATTGTAACAGAAAACAGTCACAGATTTAGCATTTGCAAGGTAACATTTGCAAGACTACGGTCATTGATTTACATTCTCCTATGATCAGAGGTTAGAAGACCAGGTACGTTCTGCTTCACCTTAACTCGGATAAGCACAGTGTTTTGGGTGTAACCATATGGGCAGGGCCCATTTCAGGGTCCTGCCTTTCAGGTCTTGTGCTGGGAAAGTGCTGGACCCTAAGGCTAGCAGCTCAGAACTCAAGAAGTTTAATCTCTGCCACTATATCATAAAGCGCCGAGAGGACAGAGAACTTGTCTTTTTTTCCTATTAATTCCAAGCATTGAGGGGCTGGAGGCGATAGTCCAGCGGGTAGGGCGTTTACCTTGCACGCGACTGGCCCATGCCAGCCCGGGTTCGATCCCGGCATTCCATATGGTCCCGAGCACCGCCAGGGAGTGATTCCTGAGTGCAGAGCCAGGAGAAACCTCTGAGCATTGCAGTGTATGACCCAAAAAAGCATAAATAGATGAATGAATGAATGAATGAATAAAAAAAAATTCCAACCATTGATAGAAGTGCTTGTAAACATTAATGATTAAAACTGTATAGTAGCTATTCTTGGGGTGGGAGCATTTGCCTTGCATGTGGCCCACCTAGGTTTGATCCCCAGCATCCCATATGGTTCCCTAGCACCACCAGGAGTAATTCCAGAGTGTAGAGCCAGCAATAACCCCTAAGCATTACCAAGTGTGACCCAAAATGCTACCCCCCAAAAAGGACTGTGTTGTAGCTATTCTTAAGTTAATTTTTTTTATCTTGCTTAACACTAGACTTTTTAAAAAAATGTATTATACCACAGTGAGATATACTGTTACAAAAGTGTTCATATTTGGGTTTCAGTCTTATAGTGTTCCAGCATGACCATGGGCTCCGAGTTCTGTGCTTGGGAATTGTGGCAGTGCTTGGGGGACCATATGTGATGTCGGGATTGAAATACCATTCGCTGTGTGCAAGCCCAGCCCCTCAACCACCATGCTATGTCTCTCCTCTCAACTCTATGTATATTACTTGCCGCTAACGCTGTTTGCTCTGAGTAAACAAAAAAAGACATTTCAAAGATCATTGTTAAATTAATGAAAGAACAAAAAAGCAAAAAAAATGAGAAAATTATATAATCTCCCATTTCTTGTCAGAGTATACCATTAATACCTTGAGCAAAGACAAATATCTTGATGCAATTATTTTGATCTAAAGTTACTGAAGTGTATGTAATTTAATAGTACATTTTGGGCATTCTGCCTATTTTTAAAATGTAGCATGCATATTTATTAAGATAGCTGTGCTGTTTAAAAGTTGCTCATTTTCATGTTTTATTAATATTGGAGTTCTGATATAAGCGAATAAAAAGCATTACATAAGTATAGCTTATGCAAGAGATTAAAGAGGCAGATAAATTGACATTTACAGATTCCTGCTGTCAGCCTTAGAGAATGTTTTGCTGAATCTTAATTATTTATATTGCAATTTAATTGTTTATTCTCCAAGAATAGAATTATAAATGTTCTGTCAGCAATGCTCTGAATGGAGCAAAAATCCCAGGAAAGAGATGTGGCGTTTCTCTCAAGAATATTATGAACCATAATAAGTGTATTCTCACCAAGGGCAAATTTCATAATTTTCAAGGTGAATTAGATTTTCCAAGTCTTAGAACAAGTCAAATAGTTGATTCTCCTACTTAAAGTTCAGAGTTTCTGAACTACGCTAATGCTTAGGGTCACTGACTCTTCCAATCATTCTTCAAATTCTATCCCCAGGATCTAGCGGTTCTCAAAAATTCTGGTATCTGGTATCACTTCACAGCTGTGCCCACCACGAATGAAAGAGAGAGACTGAGAAGCTTTTCAGGTGCAAAGAGGGACAATTATAGAAAATAATTCAAAATGATTTCCTGTTTTAAAATTGCTGATTTCATATTCATTTTAAAACTTGAATAGACTCAGGCCAGATTACATATTGTGCTTAGATTGCCAAGGCATAATAGTCTAAGTTTATGAAATTCTTTAAGGAAATATAATATTTCCATCGATATTCACTTATATATGACCACTTAGCCACCTATTGATTGAAATGTCTTGTTGAACCATAATAAAGCCAAAAAATCCGTTCAAAGAAGAAAAGAAATCAAAAAACCTGTACAAAGACAAAACTCAAGAAACAATGAAGATGGTTTTGTTAAGGTTAAGTTAAATCGGCTTTCCTTATTCATTCATTGCTAGTCACACATAGAAAAGAGAATTAAATAAATACGACCTAGAATGTGAGAAAACAGAAGAGGAGACGCCCATACAGAGAGGTCCAGACTTTGGCAGAGTCCTTCATGAGCAATCAACAGAGGGCAGCCAGCGCCTGAGAGTGGGAGAAAACCCAGGGCGACAGAAGAGATAAAGATCCAACAACAAACAGCCTCTGGCTAGCTCAGTGGTTTAGAATGCCTGTCTTGCAAACATAGAATCGAGAGTTCAATCCCCGGTGTAGTCACATACACTGAGCATAGTCCTGACAGTTCTGTTGTTTTGACCCCAGTAACTCTTCTGCTGGTGATCCCTTGGCTCCAAGAGCTGGCAACACCACAGCCAGATATGTGAGCACCACGGCTAAAGAGTACAAACGGAGGCGAGGACACGCCCAGGCCCCATAGTTAGAGTAGCGCAAAGCTGAGCAAGCACCAAGATAGAGCATGCAAGTACCACACCCAGTGTGCACCCCCAGTGAGCCTCACAATCAGGCTTTCTCAGCCTCTGCCACTCTTCCTGTCGGCTCAACTCTGCATTCTTCTGAAGTGTGCCAGCGTATTTCAGTTTATATGCTTCAAATCATAAAAAGCATGCTTTTTTTTTCCCCGCCAGAAAATTAAGTTGGAAAGCAATTACATGATGTTCTCTGGAAAGTACGCAAATATTTGGATACTAGTAGTTTCTTCTAAATAACCCAAGGATCAAAGAAGACATTTCAAGGGGAATTAGAAAGTATTTGGAAGTGAATAAGCGTGAAAAAAGCAACAGATCAGATTTGGTTACCAAACCACTAAAGCAGTGTTAAGGGAAGATTTATGGACTTAGATGACTCTATTTGAAAAGAACAAGGCTGGGATATGGTTCATTGGGAAGAGCACATTCCTGGCATGTCTGAGGCTCCTGCACTCATCCCCAAATGCCTCACTCCCACTATATTAGACTCCCATCCCTCATCCCCATCAACCCTGCATAGTGCCAAAGGGTGTAGCCTGGTGACTCCTAGCACTGCCTATCAGTAGCCCAACACTGACCAGAGCACTGGTCATCAGCCCAGGACTGTCAGCTGGAGAGTAGTCTCTGGACTGACCCCAGCACTGCTGGAAGTGGCCCCTATGAAGACATCTGAAAACAAAAAAGCAAAAGGCCTCAAGTCAAAATGTTAAGATTCCACTTTACTTATTTATTTAGGGAAACAAAAAGTTTTATTAAAAAAATGAACTTGGAGAAGTATGAAGGAAAGTGAGAAAGAGAAAGATACGTGTTCAACAGAGAGCAAAGGGGCCTCTCTGGAGTGGGGTCCCAAAGAGAGAGAGAGAGAGAGAGAGAGAGAGAGAGAGAGAGAGAGAGAGAGAGAGAGAGAGACAGAAGGGAAAAGCTCTTGGCTTGCATGCAGCCAGCCCAGGTTTGATTCCTGGCACCTCCGATGGTCCCAAACACCACCAAGAGTGATCCTTGAGCAACGAGGCAGAAGTGAGCCCAGTACTGCTGAGTGTGGCCCCTAAGCACAAAACTTCAAACAAAAGGCAGGGAAAAGTTCAGATTCTATTTTTAAGAACTAGAAAGGGAATAGCAAATTAAAACAAAAGTGGAAGAAGCAGTACAAATCAAAATGATCTCGGGTGAATTAAGAAATAGTGTGATGAAGAAATTGAATGCAACAAAGAACTTCTAGAAGAATTTTTTCTAAACATAACCAAACCATTTAAAAAGTGGAAAAATACTCAAATTAATGTTATCAGTAATGCAAGCAATGCCTTTAATAAATGTTCTAGAGATAGTAAAATAATAGTAATATAAAGAAATTAAATCCTTGGATAAAACAGAGAAATCTTTAGAAATGTACTAATTGTCAAAGTTTACTACAGAAGGAATAATATGAACAGCATCACATTAAAGGCACTAAATCTGGAGTTTCAAATCTTACAACAAAGAAAACCCATGCCCAGATGACTTTAGTAGAAAATTGATAAACTATTTAATGAATAGCACCAATCCTACACAAACTCTTTCTGAAAATGAACATATATAAGTACTTCTTTGAAACCTAAAGCACATAAAACTACATACAGAAATAAAATTGTATATCAATATTCTTCATAAATATAAATATTAAAGTACATAAAAGACTAGCTATAAAAAGTCCATCAAAAGGACTATTATATTTTAAAATAATCTGTTTATATAGCAAACCCCACCCCAAGATGTTGACTTAACTTTTTACAATTATTCAATATAATAATTTATGTGAAAATTTAAACAAGGTTAATATGGAAAAGTTTATTTTACTTCTATATAATAGCACAGTACAAAAAATTAAAATGCAATTAAAATTCCACACAGTAGCATCACTAAACATTAACTATTAAAAATAAAATATACATATATTTATTTATAGAGACTATTATAAAATATTGCTTAGAGAATTATAGAACATCTAAGTAATAGAGATAAGTACCTTGCCCTAGAGTTGAACAAATAAAAAAAAAATTTTAAATTCCATTTTTTCCACATCTATCTACAAATCCAATGTAATACCATTTAAAGTTACAAAAGGTCATTTTTTGGGAAATTTCTACTAATAGATTACTCAGAACAATTCTGAAAATAAATTATGTTGAATATATTTTATTTTATTTTATAATTTCAATATTTCAAGATATATCATAAAATACAGCATTCAAATAGCATTTATATAGTATAAAATAGATATACAAATTCATTAATGGAATAAAAATTGAGAGTTAACAAAGCAAGGGATAATGAATATCTTTTTTAAAAATATTGTTAAACTATTAAAAATAGATAATTATCAAGATTCAATATATAACTCACCTGGTTAACCCAAAATTAATGACTGATTTCCATAAAAATTTGAAAGTACAAATAACTGGATGAAAAAGGAGAAAATTTTTTGTGACTTACAATTAGACAACGTATCCTTAGAAGAGTATGAACAGTTAATATTTTTGAACACTTAAAGCATTTGCTTTTCTGAATATATAGCTCAGAAATAAAGAAAGAGCCATTGTCTTGGAAATTATTAAATGATATCACACAAGGAATTTTATACAGCATATAAAAAGGACTCAGATACACGGGGCAGAGCTGCTACTGCTCTCCCTGTGCCCAGCTGATCATGCGGCGCCCAGGAGGGAAGACAGGTTCTAGCCCTGGCCGCCATCCCAGCAGAGCCTCGCAAGAAGCTAGAAGAGCCCCACACCATGAGGGCCACCATTTTCAACATCTGGATTCCACAGCTCGTCAGAGCTCCACCCAGTAGAAAAGCTGATCTTTCCCTTCATCAATAAATGTATGAGATGAGAAGCTACTACAAGAATATCCCACCCGCACAGCAGAGCCTGGCAAGCTGCCCGGGTCGTATTTGATATGCCAAAAACCAGTAACGATTATAGACCTCATTTTCATGACCAGAAGGAATGGTTTAAGGCTCTTCATGTTCCTGGAGCAAAGTAGATGAGATGCCCATGGGCTACACTAGCATGTGACAGGATGTATGGAGATGTACTGGTACCTGCTCAAGCAAATTGATGAACATGGGAAGGACAAGTGATAAAAAAAGAACTTGACAAACTCAGCAATGAAAAAACAAATACTCTAAACTTCACAAGTTCTTTGCAGTTACTTTATCAAAGACAATGGGCAAACAGTAAATAGGCACTAAGTGTAAAGAAACAAAGCGATAAACACTCAAGATCTTTTTTTATTTACGAAATTCAGAATTGAAGCTACAATGATACATGACTACATAATAAAAATGACTCAATTTACAGTGCTGACCATACCAAGTAAATATAATAATGAGGTGAAATTGGGGCATTTTGCGTACAAGCCATTAGGAGAGAACTATGATAGATCTTTAGCAAAACCGTTTGACAATTTTTTATTTGGTATTTTTATTATACCACCATGAGATATACAATTACAAAGATGTTCATGTTTGGGTTACAGTCATACAGTGTTTCAGCACCCATCCCTCCACCAGTGCCCATTTCCCACCACCAATGTCCCGATTCCCTCCCCCATCCTTTAGCCTGCCTCTGTGGCAGGTTTATTATCTCTTTCTCTTTCTCTATTTCTCTTTATCTCTTCCTTCACTTACACATTGTGGATTGCAATACATGCATTTAAGCGGTTATCATGTGTATCTTTTTGCCTGTATTTAATGCTCAGTTTTAGGTTGGTATTAGCATTTTCGACAATTATAAGCATTCTGTTCCCTTCTCTGTCTTACCTAACTGACTCCCACACGTTTGTGTAATTTTCACCTTTGACGAAGACCTCCTGATCCATGTTTCGCCTGGCCTTGGATATTGGTATCATAATATGTATCATGCAAATAAATGCATGTATCATGCATGTATCATGCAAATAAATGTAGTCATTCTATATCTTTTTCCTTCTGGCTAATTTTACTCAACACGGTTTGACAATTTCTTAAATAGGTAGACACACAACTACAGAATAAATGAAACCACAAACCTAAGTGCTCACACAAAAGGAGAGAGATCTCAAGCCATACAAAGAATGATAGCAAATGTCCAAACAGTTTCAATAGCCAAAAACTGAAACAGCCCCAAGTCATGGATAAGCAAATGGTGGCATAACCCAACAACAACATCATCTTCAACTTTTTAAGAGTGAAAAGTGATACAAGCAGCCAGATGGATGAATGGGTGCCCAGATATCAATGCTAAGTGAAAGAAACTAGTTTTCACAAAAGCTGTGCCAATGCCACAATTGCAAGCTGGAAGCAAACTCTGAGCAGGAGTGGGAAGCAAACAGCAGGAACATGATGAAACTCTTGGTGCAGTGGCGGTCGTTATCTCAGTTATCATGACTTCAAGGGTACATGCCTACATAGGTGAAGACATCAGCTATGCACTTAAATATATTTAATTTGTTGTGTGTCAATAGTCTCAGTAAAATTGCAAAAGAAAGTACCTCGGGCCAGAGCAATTATCAGAAGGTAGGGCATTTCGCCTTGGCCACAGCTGTCTGAGTTCAATCTCTGGAATCTCATATGGTACCCTGGGCACCTCCAGGAGTAATTCCTGATTTTAGCGTCAGGAGTAACCTTTGAGTATCACCCAGTGTGACCCAAAAGATAAAAAGAAAGCATCTCCTGACTTAGGGGGGTGAGGCTGCTTTTTCTGTTTCCTTTTATAGATTGGTGTTGAATTATATAGGACAAAGAGAAGCTGCCATTTGAACAGAATAGCCTTTGAAGGAAATAGAATGAGAATAGAAAAACTGAAAATCAAGCAATATTCCACTTGTTTCTAAATTCAGTAGCACTCTCAAAACTGGCTCTGGAATGAAGTGTTTTTTTTTTTTTTTTATTTTTTTATTTTTTTTTATTTTTTATTATACCACCGTGAAACATACAATTACAAAGGTGTTCATAATTGGTTCTTGGTACTACAGTATACCAGCATCCA
This sequence comes from Cryptotis parvus, assembly GCA_021461705.1. Lineage (NCBI taxonomy): Eukaryota > Metazoa > Chordata > Mammalia > Eulipotyphla > Soricidae > Cryptotis > Cryptotis parvus. The sequence goes on from JAJIBD010011365.1 coordinate 37,387, forward strand.
TCCCTCCACCAGTGCCCCATTTCCACCACCAATGTACCTCACCCCCCTCCCGCCCACCCCCAGGCTGCCTCAATAGCAGGTACCCCAGTATCCTCTCTTTCTCTCTCTGTCTCTCTCTCTGTCTCTGCATCTCTCTCCCTCTTCTTTTTACACATTGTGGCTAGCCCTGCCGATATTTAGAGTTTATCACTTAAGTCTCTTTGTGTATATGGAATAAAGTGTTTATTCTGGAATTAAGTGTATTCATTTTTGGTCTTCAGTATTTTTTACCTCAAAGCACAGCCTAACAGTTGGGAAGAGATTACCCAAAAGGAAATGGACTATCAGGGACAAACATTTTAATCCCTTTTTCTCATTAATTCCAAGAGTCTAAATAACAACTGTTTTGAAGGATTGAAACTTTTTTCTCATGGGCTGGAGAGATGGTGTAGCAGGGAGGGCATTTGCCTTGCACACTGCTTGACTGAGGTTCATCCGGGCATCCCCATATGCTCTCCAGAACACCACCAGGACTAATTCCTGAGTGCAGAGACAGGAGTAACCCCTGAGCATTGCCAGAGTGGCCCCAATACAAAAACCAAACAAAAAAAAATTGTCCTTTGGTACCAAACAAATGGAGAAACAACACCTAATATGGAAAATGATAATGTATCCTAGCACAAAAGAAAAGACCATCAAAATTTTTTTATTACATTCCAAATGCTTCCCAGGATACAAGGTGTGTGTGCATGCGTGTGTGTGTGTGTGTGTGTGTGTGTGTGTAAGACACAGCGACAATGAAAATATCATGAAGTTTTTAGAAAAGGATCATAACTTAACAGACCAACAAGAAGTAGCTTTGAGAACACAAGCTTCTAGACTCTACTCTGACCTTACTTGTTTTTTTATTTTTGCATGTGCACTGCGCCCAGTCCTCACTTCCTCTTTTTACTCTATGCCTGCCGTTGGGCAAGTTCTCCGTGTTTATTGCCTTTGTGGTTTGAGGCTCTGGGGGGAAGAGAGGGCACAGAGAGCACTGAGCGAAGAGGGTTGCTGGCGGGGTAAAAGAAAAGGGAAGTCGTTGCAATCCAAAGGAAAGAGGAATCGCAGGGTGGCAGGGAAGCTCAGGACCAGCGAGGTGCAAAAGTGCACAAAAAAGACAGAACCGTGAGGTTTGTGATGAAAGTGTCAGGCAACTGGAAGCAGGGCCCTGAGCGGAGATCTGCAGCCACCTGCTAGCAGGCCTTGAGTCCTCGGGGTTTGCCCACGGTGATGAAGAGCTCTGCGGAAGGGAAGTCAGCACTCTCTCCTCCTTGCCTTCCAGAGCTGTAGGTTTTCACTGTGCTCACAACAGAATCGCCTTCTTCTGACATATACTGAAGGCACTTAAAAATGCAGTTGTCAGCAAAAACAGCCCCCTCTGCACATAGGCACAGGGAGCCAGTAGGGTACTTCTGGGTGACAGCCCCGGAGTCTAAACCTGCAGACCAGGAGGGAGAAAAAAGTGGATTGACTGCCACTGGTTTTAGCAATTTACCCCAGGCTAACATTTCCAATCAAGATACACTCTAGGTTTAGGAGCAGAGATATAGTACAGCGGGAAGAGTACTGGCCTTGCATATAGCTGACCCAGGTTCAATCTCCAGCACCCCATGTGGTTTCTCTGGGCCCCTCAAAAAGTGGTTCAGGAGCACAGAGCTAAGAGTAAGCCTTGTATCATGCCACGTGTGCCCCCCCACTCCAAAACAAATAATATAACAGCATTAATAATGTGTGAAGAGCTCTGAATAGGAATGTAGCGAGTTTCCAAGTATGAATTAGGGAAGGAAACTTTCAGACGCTGCCCTCTCCCTCTCCCCCACCATCACCCCCAAGCTTCCCTCTGGCAAGAAAAGGACCTTGTATGGAACTTGACAATAACTACACCGGTAGGGTCAGTGAAGAGGATACTTACAAGTGGGGCAGCAGTGGAGAACCATCCTCCCAGAGCCACGAGGAGCTGGGTGCCCTGAGACAACCCCATCCAGAATGGAAAACTAGAGTGGCGCTTGCTTGGTGGATGAAGTCCTGGTGGAAAGCAAGCATTGAATAAGGGGTTCATTTAAGTTCGTTTCACAAAAACTAAGGCGGCAAAAGATGTCTCTGATGTCCCTCCCACGTTTTCCGCATGGTTGACCCGTCCCTGGAAATACCACAGTATCTATCCAACCAAGGTGATACATGAAACTAATCTTCAGCTAAAGCAGGGGAAACAGCTCCTCTAACTCTCCAGCCAGGAAGTGTCCCTACACTGAAACCCTGTAGCTGATTTATTTCCTCCTAACCCCAACACAACCCACTAAATACTCACCAACTCTTCTGTGCTATTAATTCTCAGCAACTGGGCTCCCAAAGACATACAGTTCTCTTGACTTTTTCCCAATTAAATGAACCAGAGGAAAAGAGGTAGCAGCTTTTTCCCATGCCAGATCCAGTCTTGGGAACAAGGACCTAGGAAGTGTAGTGTATATTATTGGTGAGTATTAATATTTCTTAGTATAAATATTTCTGCTATTCTAGAATCAATTCTCCCTTCAAGACTTTCACATGGAGGGCCTGAGCAATAGCACAGCATGTAGGACATTTGTCGTGCATCTGCCGACATTTGTTGGATCCACAGCATCCCACATGGTCGCCAAGCACTGCCAGGAGTGATTCTGAGTGCAGAGCCAGGGTAACCCCTGAGCATTGGGTGTGACCCAAAAAGAAAAAAAAAAGACTTTATATGGATAGGAAGACTTATCTGTAACTAGATTGTTCAGACCCCAGACTTCTTTAATTATTCTGCTTATTTCAGGGGAGGGACGGGATGAAGTACACCTAGGGTGCTTACTCTTGGCAGAGCTCAGGGGACACCAAGGATCAAACCCAGGTCTCTATGCTAGCTCCTTACCCACTATGTTATCCTCCAAGTATCTATTGCTTTTGAGAATTGTTTTGTAATCTTTATTACTTTTTAATAAAGCCATTTGGTTTCAGTATGCTAAGTTAGAAAGAAAGAATACTGAAAAAAAAATTAAAAAAAAAAGGGACGGAGCGATAGCCCAGCAGGTAGGGCATTTGCCTTGTACCTGACGACCTGTGCAGGCCTGGGTTTGATCCCGGCATCCCATATGGTCCCCTGAGCACCGCCAGGAGTAATTCCTGAGTGCAGAGCCAGGAGAAACCCCTGAGCATTGCCAGGTGTGACCCAAAAGGCAAAAAAAAAAAAAAAAAAAGTTAAGAAAGAAAGAATACTAAAATAGCAAGGCTTGAGCTGGGATCTTAGTTATGTTTTTTGTATAATGGAAATGAGAGTAGGGTGGGCAGAGAGTTAGTAGCCATTATTCCATTAAGTACATAAGTTTGTGCTTTAGAACTTCAGGCCTCCCTTTGAGTAATGGATTTAGATTAAAATCCTCTAGCTCTGGTCTTTAAATATATGCTGCTCAATATAATATCCAGATGTACTCTTCAGTACTTGAAGTATGGCACTAGTTATTTCAAATACTCCAAGCTGTATTACAAGTGAAAATGCAGACCTGATTTTATTTTTTGATTTTTATTTTGTTCTGTTTTTTGACTTTTGGGTCACACCTGACAGTGCTCAGGGCCTACTCCTTGTTCTAAGCTCTGGGATGACTGCTGATAGTCTTAGGGGACTCTCTGGGGTGCTGGGAATCAAACTCAAGTAAGTCGCATGCAAGGAAAGCACCCTAGTCCCTCTACTATTTCTTTGGCCCCATACTACTTTTTAAAAAATGTAAAACAGCTCATCATACCTTTAAATTTATTAATTAATGAAACTTATTTGTGTTGAAATATTATCTTAAGATGTTATTAAATTTCTACTTGATCCCATCTCCTTGTACTTCTAGAAGGCCTGGCTGTCATGTACTTGAACTGTCTCCAGAGCCAATTAAGTGCATCAACTGGTCATGATGCAGAGACTCATAAATATATCTCAAAAGAAATCAACAAGTTGCAGGGATTCTTCCAGACCCTTGCAAGGCTGAGTTGTTCAGGATACCCTGGAGGCAGGTGAATGAGCTCAGCACCTGCCCAAACAGAGCCCTGGAAGCCAAAAACCTCCACACTCCACAATAGCTACAATGCTCCTGACCAGAATCCTCTGCTCTGGATGAGCCTCAGTCAGAAATTAATCTGTTGAAAAACTGAGATATGAGGGTTTTATGACTGGCATCTGCAGGTTTTCCCTGAGTAGGGTTGTGCTACCTCCCCTCATCTCCCTGTACTTCTTGAAGCCTTGGCAGTCACACCATACCCCAAAGCCACCAGCAAGTTAAAAATTTAATTCTAGCTGTATCACCCTGTTAAAAATTCCAGACTTGGGGCTGAAGCGATGCACAGTGGGTAGGGCGTTTGCCTTGCATGCAACCGACCTGGGTTCAATCCCCTGTATCACAGTGGTCCCGAGCACTGCCAGGAGTAATTCCTGAGCAAAGAGCCAGGACCTAACCCCTGAGCATCGCGGGTGTGACCCCCCCAAAAAAATTCTAGACTTCCTGGAGTGTCATCTCAGACTCTACAACACTGATAAACCGGGAGCAGCACACCAGAGTGAATGAGATGTAATGTAGAAGGTAACTAATCTCAATTAAAATATAAACCCAGGGTGGGAGCAATAGTCCAGCGGGTAGGGCGTTTGCCTTGTATGCGGCTGGCCCGTGCCGCCCCTAGGTTCGATCCCGGCATCCCATATAGTTCCTGAGCACTGCCAGGAGTAATTCCTGAGTGCAGAGCCAGGAGAAACCCCCTGAGCATTGCCAGGTGTGACCCAAAAAAGCAAAAAAATATATATAAATATATATTTTATATAAAATATATATAAATATAAATATATATAAATATATATATAGACCAAAAGGCTTAATCTGTAATATTTTAGTAATCTCTTATACAAGGGATTAAAGGCTCCATGGTGAGATACAACAATCTTCACTAACTTTCTTCTAAGGAAAGATTTTGTGATCATTCTTTTAGCAAGTTATTTATAACAGAAACATTAAATAAATTTCTGGAAAACGTTCTGTGGGGTCAGGCTTAAGTAGTGGTTGGGAAAATTGGAGACAATAGTGGTGAGAAGTTGCAATGGTGGTGGGATGGGTGTTGGAATACTGAATGTCTGTAACAACTCATCATGAACAACTTTATAAAAAATTATATATAATAATACCCACACAGCAAGCCTGGCAAGCTGCTTGTGTCGTATTTGATATGCCAAATACCAGTAACATTTATATTATGTCATTCCCATGACCTAATATAATGGTTTGAGGCTCTTTTATGTTCCTGGAGCAAGCGGATGCCTTTGGGTTCTACTAGCATGAGACAGGACATATGGAGATATTACTGGTGCCTGCTCCAGCAAATAGATGATGAATGGGAAGATAGTGATAGTGATAGTGATATATAATAATAAATGAATAAAGTGACAAACTGGAAAAAAAGTTATTAAATTAATTAAGCAAATTGTTTTCAATATGGTTACTGGAAAAGTTAATGGTGCCTGTATGATGCAGACTGAAAATCCTTTGGACCAAGATGGTCTAGGAAGAACACTGTAATAATGTAAAACTAGCATCTTGATCTCAGTAAGATATTAGAATGTAGAGGGAAGCTTCCAGCAACATTATTTCTAGAGAATCAAATCACTGTATCACTATATCACTGTCTTCCGGTTCATCGATTTGCTCGAGCAGGCACCAGTAACATCTCCATATGTCCTGTCTCATGCAAGTAGAGCCCAAGGGCACCTGCTTGCTCCAGGAACACAAAAAGCCTCAAACCATTCCATTAGCTCATGGGAATGAGGTATATAATTGTTACTGGTATTTGGCATATCAAATACGACACGGGTAGCTTGCCAGGCTCTGCCGTGCGGGTAGCATACTCTTGTAGTCATCTCTAAATCCAGCATTTATTGATGAACTGCATGGCCGAAGCGGCCCACAGAGCCAGGCTGTGATAGGCTGGTCTGCTGGGTAGAGTTCTGACAAGGGGAAGTCGGATGTGGAAAATGGAGGCCCTCATGGAGTGGGGGTCTTCTGACTTGTTGCGAGGATTTGCTGGGGTGGCGGGCCAGGGCTAGAAACCGCCATCCCTCCTGGGCGCCTTGTGAGTGGCTTGGCACAGGGAGAGCCAATAGCAGCTCTGCCCATGTCTGTGAGTCTCAGAGAATAAAAAGCGAAACAAAACAAAACAAAAAAAACAAAAAAAACAAATTCAGTACTTAGGCAAAAGAAAAAAAGAATATGACAATATACTTTTATAGATATTTTAAACAACCCTAAAATTCTTTCTCTTCCTCATCTACCCCCCTCCTCTCTTCCTTTTCCTTCATATTCTTTTCCTCTCTTTTCTTCTTTTCATTGAAGAGAGACAAATTGAAGTCTCTGAGAAAAGCAACATTTTAATTTCAGCAGTCATTGTGGTATAATAGATGTAGTCAGTTTTGTTAGAATAGACTTCATCAGGGGAGAAATTAGAAAGGTACTAAACCGTAAAGGAGTGAATGAAAGAAAATATATAATCGACCATTTTGAAATCAATAAATTCAGCACCTTAATTTATTGAGTCTCAAACTATAATGTTTTTAAGTGTATGTTGGTATTTTGTGGACTAAAAAGTAATATAAGCAGGTGCCCCGTACTAGACAGTAATCTGATCTCATATTACTTGTCAAACACAAATATTGCTACATGACTCTAACAGCAACAGTTCATATATTTTAACTGATTTCATCTTCACAAGAGCATTCGGAAATAGGATCTGTCTGTTTTATTTATCTGACAGGGGTATAAAAAGGAGACTCGAACCAAGGGAGTGTAATTCTGGCATCTGTGTTTCATCACTATCATCCGATTTCTCAAACTTCTGCATTGCAATCAATTGAGGAAATGTTTCTTGTCTCCACTCAAAATATTTTTTGCTATGTTATCTTGTTATCTTGTTTTGAACTTACCATTTCTAACAAGCTTTTTGTTGATAATTTTTAAACTGAAGTTTGCTGAAAATTTTGTAAACTGAACCACCACAAATTCCCAAGCAAAATTGGAAATGTGTTACTGTGAAGACTGTTTCTAGGTAGACAACCTCAAACAAAACCGCATATAAACTAGTGCCTCTTCCTCATGAAGCAGACTGCTAGGAAGAAAGATAAAACTGACTCCAATCCTGAGAAAACTGATATTTCTTGTGTACTCCATATTAATATTTTTTAGAGACATCCCAAAGCTGTTTAATGAAAAGTAGAACTTTCTCTGATATTCCCACTAATGGAACTCTATGTGATAGCATCAAAGAGTGACAAGATTCTGACCAGCATTTTTGTTTGTTGGTTTCTGGGTCACACATGGCAATACACAGGACTTACTCCTGGTTCTGTGCTCAGGGATACTCCCGGCTGGTCTTACAAATGGAATCCTGGCTGGCTGCATACAAGCCAATATTATCTTTCCCACTATTATCTTCCCCACTGTTATCTTTCCCTCTATTATCTTTCCAATTAGTCCTTGAGTCCAGCTTCTCTGAGAAATGATTCTGCTCTGAATGGTCCTGATATAGAAGTCATCCACTTCAGCTGATAAAGACAAACAATTTTAGAGTTCTTACTCTGAAATAAATGACTATGATGTGGAATGTAGCTCTGTCTACCTACATTGCAAACATTTGTGTTCTTTACGCATTGGCCTCCACCCTTTAAGCATTTTTGGAAATTGCTTTTTTTTTTTCTTGGAGATTTCCCTCCTTAAAGAGATTAAATTCTTGGTTCACTAAATTCTTGGTTCACAGTTCTGAACACTTTTTTAAATTTCCTGAAGATTTTGCTCCTTACAAAGATTAAATTCATGTTTCACAGTACTAAACACTGATTAAACCAGTTATCTGAAGAATTTGACATAGGGTATGATGAGGATGAAATAAAGTGAACTCTTGCACATGTAGAGAGTTAAGGATGACTAATGATACATGTCTCAAAAGGCCCATTTTTATGCCTAGAGACATTTCAAAAAAAAATTAAGATAAAGCAGAGGCATTTCTACTATTTTTCCTTGATTCTCTTCCCCCTCTGCCTCCCGCACCACATACCTGAATAGTTTGCTGCTTTCTTCAAAGTTTCTTGTAGATTTAGATTCTGGTTATGCAAGTCCATTATTATTTTGGATTTTTCATCCAGCTTTTTGGGAAAGGGTTTCTATCATCGCTCTGAGCTCTGTTTGTGACTCTTGGGAAGACTTTTCTGCTTCCTTTTGGGCTAGAATTGTCCCTCTGGCACATTTTCTGGCAAGTAAGGTTTGCTTGTTGTTGCTTTTAGGAGATCAGAAACCTGGTTTACTAAAATACAGCTGAATTAAAACTCCACTCTAAATATCCAATAAAAAATCACCATTTTGAGGAAACCCAAAGAACTTATCTCAAAATATATTAGTGACAATAAGATGACCCAAATTTATCAAGAAATTATAGATTTAAAAGTTGATTTTCCTACAAATTTTCAAATGTCAGTTACCTATACTTCTGATAAAAAAAAAAACACAGAATTTTGTTATTGAGAAATAAACATATGTTTAAAAAGGTCAAAAATAAGTTGTGTATCAGATTAATCTAATTTAAGATAGACAAGCCAGACTCACTGGTCACTAGCTGAAATGTCGTTAATGATTTACCCTTTTACTTCATTCTTCTGCTATCTTTCTACAGATCCAGACTTACTAGTTGTAAGAACTCTAACATCCACCCACATTTTGAGACACCCTCCCACTGAATTATTGTAAGTCACTGTGTCAAAAGAGTCTCAAAGTTTGTTTTTTTCTTTTCCCTGAATATATCAGATTTTAGGAAGGGTGGAGACAAAATAAAAGTTGTGAAATCAAATAGTACTAAAGGTCAAATGTCTGTTCTAAACCTGACTGGTGACATGCAGCCAACCTCGGGGCTAGGGGAGCAGCTGTGACTGAGCAGGCAGAGCTTCCAAAATACTCTTCTGGTCTCACCTCTATGTTGAGAAAATCTCTACCAATCATTAGGAAATGTTCTGAGTGTTTATAGATTGGGGCAAACTTGTTTCTGCCTTAAATGAAAAGAGCATTTCAAAAGCATTAATAATCTGGGTTTTAAGCAGACTTAGTAACTTATTCTATAACCTGTAGAAGAATACATATGGATTTGATGAGAGATTTGTATTATTCTCTTTCCTTCTTGTCCACTTTCATCTTTTATTCCACTTACTTTTCTTTCAACATTGCCTCTTTCCTAAATGGACATGATAAATTTGAAGAATGTTGTGGTAAATTTTTGCTTTTCTACTTACGCTATTATTTTTTATGTATTGACTATAATCTCTGTTCTTAACAAAAATTGGTGTTTAACCATCTTTATTAAAAACCACAATCGGGCCGGAGCGATAGTCCAGTGGGTAGGGCATTTGCCTTGCACACAGCTGGCCTGTGCCGGCCTGGGTTCGATCCCGGCATCCCATATGGTCCCCTGAGCACCGCCAGGAGTAATTCCTGAGAGCAGAGCCAGGAGTAACCCCTGAGTGTTGCCAGGTGTGACCCCAAAGCAAAAATAAATAAATAAAATAAAATAAAAATAAAAACCACAATCAACAAATTATTTTATTTGGGAACTTAGAATTCTTTTATTTTTTATCATTCAGTTGTAAGTAGTCTAGATCTATGAATTTGTAGGACAAAACAAAAGCCCACCATTCATAACCTTATTTTATGTCAATTTGAAGGATAAGTACAATCTATCAATTTATCCTCTCATTCAAAAGGTAGTTTGCCTGGGACAATGAGATAGTTCAGGGGGTTAGAGAGCACATCCTGGATACTTGTGGGTCCCCAGCACCACATAGCCTTCCTAATATCTTACTGCATGTAGTCCAAGAGACTGCAGAACACAGCCCAGCATGGCCCTGGTGGTCCCCCAATGAGCACTGCAGGATCCAAACAGCACATCATCACCTGCTGTGCAGTATTAGCCTGACCCTTGCATTGAACTATCACACCAAGTTGGCCAAAAGGCTCCAAAAATGTTTCCTAACTTCTTAGAACTGACTAGAAAATGAAAGTAGAAAGAAAGGAGAATGGAGATGGAAGGGAAGGGGAGGGAAGGGAAGGGAAGGCAAGGGAAGGGAAGAGGAGGGAGGAGAGAGAGAGGAGAGGGAAGAGGAAGGAGGGGAGGAGAGAGGAGAGGGGAAAGGGGAAGGGAAGGGAGGGAGGGAGAGAGGAGGGAGGGGAAGGAAGGAAGGAAGGAAGGAAGGAAGGAAGGAAGGAAGGAAGGAAGGAAGGAAGGAAGGAAGGAAGGAAGGAAGGAAGGAAGGAAGGAAGGAAGGAAGGAAGGAAGGAAGGAAGGAAGGAAGGAAGGAAGGAAGGAAGGAAGGAAGGAAGGAAGGAAGGAAGGAAGGAAGGAAGGAAGGAAGAAAGGACTTTGCCTAATAAAAGCTGCTTGTACTTCATACAAAGCCAATTTTTAAACCATGTGCATAAATTCTGATTCACCATGTTATCTCCCTGTCTTGGTACTTACATTGCACTACCAGAACGAGAATTGTGACCAGTAATCCCAGGCTAAGGATCCCTAGAGTCACAGCAGCAGCATACCACCTCCCAGGAGAAGGAGAATGAAGACCTAGAGGGACAGAGGAGAGAATATTGGAGACAAAAGATGCAGAGCTATTATTTTTTATTTCTTTTTTTTAAGTATTTTATTATACCACCGTGAGAAATACAAATAAAAGATATACAATTAAAAAGTTCATGTTTGGGTTTTGGTCATGCAGTGTTTCAGCACCCGTCCCTCCACCAGTGCCCATCTCCCACCAACAACATCCCGGTTCCCTCCCCTTCCCCATCCCAGCTCCATGGCAGGTTCTTTATTTCTTTCCCTTTTCTCTCTCTTTCTCTTTTCCTTCCCTTCCAGACTATGGATTACAGAACATACATTAAAAGGTTGTCATGTGAATCCTTTTGCCTCTATTTAATGCTCAGTTCTAGGTTGGAATTAGTACCCTCGACTATTATTAGCACCCTGTTCCATTTTCTGTCTTACCTAAACTCTGACTCCCACACGTTTGTGATAATTTCCACCTTTGACAAGACCTCCCAATATATGCTTCACTTGACCTTGGATATTGGTATCATAATATGTACATATATATTTATGCCATGCAAATAAATGCGGTCATTCTGTATCTGTCTCTCTCCTTCTGGCTAATTTCGCTCAACATAATCTTCTCCATGTCCATCCATTTGTAGGCAAATTTTATAACTTCATTTTTCCTAACAGCTGCATAGTATTTCATTGTGTAGATGTACCAAAGCTTCTTTATCCAGTCATCGATTTTCGGGCACTCTGGTTGCTTCCAGATTCTGGCTATTGTGAATAATGCTGCTATGAACATAAAAGTAGGGATGGTGTTTCTGCTGCGTATTTTTGGTTTCCCAGAGTAGATTCCCAGGAGTGGTTTAGTTGGTCCGAAGGATGTGAGTTATTGTTAAACTGCAGAGCTATTATTAAGCAATGCTTTGACTCCTGTTTTGTGCTTTTACTGTTTCCCACTGACTCTGCAGACGCTTCATACTCATATTCATAGATGAAAAGCACAGACAACTGAAGACCTCAAGGAACTTACTCAAAGTCATTAACTAATATAATTTTAGATCCAGGATCCAGTACAAAATATCTGATTCACAAGTAATCAATTCTTTATATTTTGGAGGTGGAGACACCCAGCATCTTAGGGTTTACTCTTGGCTCTACAGACAGGGAAGTTGCTGATTCTAAAGCCTCTCCTTTTGTCTGTTAAGCTCAAAAAACATCTTTAAGAAATTCTCTGCCCTAGTTAGTACCATCAACTTTATCCCCAAGTACAGGGCTTGATGTTTTGTAATGTAAACTATGATATGTTGGCACAGAGTACATTTTGTAAACATGCCATAAATGATTGTCAGACATCACACAAATAAAACATGAGCAGGTCAACCAGCTTAGAGTGTCTCAAATAATTACAACGTGATGTTGAACTATTCCATTCTTTATATTAATTGTCAATATGTATCCGAGGATATTGATGAAAGAAAAATATGAATGGAAGCTCCATATTTATTTGGATAATATTAACATCATGTCACACACCAGTCAAGGTCCTATTGCTGCAAGAAATAGTCATTATTATCAATCAAGTCACATAACTTGCAGGTATATGGATATACAGTTCTATCTTTCATAACTAGAAAACACATATGCTTGTAATGTAATATATTCAGGTTACTAATCTTGTGTGCTATTAAGGACTATTCCTGAGATTTAAAAAAAATAAGGGGGTACTGAAAACTAGGACATGCTAAGATCCAAACAGATCTTTAGCCTGAAAAACCTGGTATTTCCTTGTCAGTGGCCCCAGGACTTGAAACATTACATCACATTTTCTCAGTGAATGGGTGATGATTCAAATCAAGCAGTGGTCAAATGCAGACTTTTCATGTCAAAACCACTGTCAGACCCCACAAATGATATAAACAAAGCATGAATTTTGACAGGAGGGAAACCTGTTTTAATCACATATTCAACAGTGATTAAGCTCCTAGGATGCATTTGGCAAATTGTCAAAGGAGAGGAGTTGTGTCTTTTGCAAGTAATTGCCAAATATAATCATAGCCTCCTAGCGAAATATTTGTGTGAGCATTTCAACAAGTGCTTCCTTTGTGGTTAGTATTTATTCCTTATTATAGATCAGTTGTGTCCTACACTCTTGAGCAGAAAAATGTCTTAACATTAAGGAGAAAAATCACA
>JAJIBD010011366.1:0-17951 GCA_021461705.1 Cryptotis parvus
TTTGTTAGTGGTGTTTGTTCTTTGAAGATGTCTTTAGCTTCATTGCCGTGGAGGGTTTTTCCCTCTATTTTCTTCAATGTACTTTATGGATTCAGGTCTGATATTGAGATCTTTAATACATTTCGATCTGATTTTTTGTGCATGGTATTAGAAAAAGGAGTCCAATTTCATTTTTTTTACATGTAGCTGCCCAGTTTTCCCAGCACCACTTGTTGAAAAGGCTTTCCTTGCTCCATTTCGTACATTTTGCTCCTTTATCGAAGATTAATTGTTCATGTATTTGAGGCTGGTTGGCAGGATACTCAACTCTATTCCATAGGTCCACGGGTCTATTTTTATTCCAATACCATACTGTTTTAATTACCACTGCTTTGTAGTACAGTTTGAAGTTGGGAAAGGTGATGCCTCCCCTCTTCTTTTTCCCAAGGATTGCTTTAGCTATTTGTGGGGGTTTATTATTCCATACACATTTCAGAAGTGTTTGGTCAATTCTTTGAAGAATGTCATTGATATCTTTGTAGGGATGACATTGAATCTGTATAAAGCTCTAGGGAATATTAACATTTTGACAATGTTGATTCTCCTGATCTATGAGCAGGGAATGTGTTTCCCTTTCCTCATGTCCTCTCTTTATTTCTTGCAGTAATGCTTTGTATTTCTCTTTGTAGAGGTCCTTTACATTCTTTGTCAAACTGATACCTAGGTATTTAATTTTCTGTGGCACAATTGTGAATGTGATCATGTTCTTAATATCCCTTTCCTCTCTTTCATTATTTATATATAGGAAAGATACTGACTTTCGTGTACTGGTTTTGTACCCGGCTATTCTACTATAAGCGTCTATTGTTTCTAGGAGTTTTTTGGTAGGGAGTTTAGGGTTCTCTAGGTATAATATCATGTCATCTGCGAAGAATGATAGCTTGACTTCTATTTTGCCTATCTGGATGCAATTAATGTCCTTTTCTTCTCTGATTGCTATGGCGAGTACTTCCAGTATTATATTGAATAAAAGAGGTGAGAGGGGGCAACCTTGTCTTGCCCCTTATCTTAGGGGAAGACTTTCAATTTTCCCCACTGAGAATGATATATGCTGTGGGCTTTTGGTAGATGGCTTTGACTATCTTGATGAAAGTTCCTTCAATTCCCATTTTCTGGAGGGTTTTAATCATGAATTGTTTTGGATCTTGTCAAGTGCGTTCTCTGTGTTTATTGATAGGATTATATGGTTTTTATTTTTCTCTTATTGATATGATGTATTATATTGATTGACTTGCAAATGTTGAACCATCCTTACATTCCTGGGATAAATCCTACTTGGCCACGATGTATAATGTTTTTGACGAGTCTTTGGATTCTGTTTGCTAGTATTTTGTTGATGATCTTAGCATCTGTGTTCATCAGGGAGATCGGTGTATAGTTTTCTTTTTGTGTTATCTCTCCCTGCTTTGGGTATCAGGGTGATATGTGCCTCATAGAAGCTGTTTGGGGAGTGTTTCTCCTTTTCCTATTTCCTGGAAGAGCTTGAAACAGACTGGGAGTAGGTCCTCCTTGAAGGTTTGACAGAATTCACTAGTGAATCCATCTGAATCTGTGCTTTTGTGTTTTGGCAGACTTTTAATTACTGTTTCAATTTCCTCAATGTTGATAGCCTTATTTAGGAACTGCTGGTCTTATTTTTTGCCGTGGGAGGTTATAGGAGTTCAGGTATTTATCCATGTCTTCTAAGGTTCTCATATTTCATACATACAGACTCTGAAAGTAATCTCTGATGATATTTTGGATTTCTATGGTTTCTGTTGTGATGTCGCTATTTTCATTTCTGATTCTGTTTATTTGGGTTCTCTCTTCCCCTATCCTTACAAGTCTTGCCAGTGATTTGTTGATCTTGTTTATTTTTTCAAAGAACCTGCTCTTGGTTTCATTAATCCCTTTGGATTGTTTTTTTTGGGATTCCAGCTCATTGATTTCCTCTCTAAGTTTTATTATTTCCTTCTTTCTGCCTTGGTTGGGTTCCTTTTTTTTGCTCTTTTTTGTAATATTTTGAGCTACGAAGTCAGGTTATTTATGTGGGCCCTTTCTTCTTTTGATGAATGCTTGCAGAGCTATGAACTTTCTACTTAACACTGCTTTTGCTGTTCCCACAAGTTCTGATAGTTGGTGTCTTCATTTTCATTTGTTTTCTGGAATATTTGGATTTCCTGTTTGATTTCTTCTTTGACCCACTGGTTGTTCAGCAGTGAGCTGTTCAGTTTCCAGGTGTTTGGTTTAAGTCCCTGTTTCTGATTGTGGTTAACTTCCATTTTAAGTGCATCATGATCTGTCAAAATAGTTGACACAATTTCTATCTTTTTATTTTATTGAGGTATGCTTTATGGCTCAGCATGTGGTCTATCTTGGAGCATCTTCCATGTGCACTGGAGAAAAATGTGTATTCAGCTTTATTGGGGGATGAAAAACCCTGTATATATCAACCAGCCCCCTATCTTCCATTTCTTCCTTCAGGGCCAGTATTTCCTTGGTGAGTTTCATTCTTTTCCATCTGTCAAGAGTTGATAAATCTGTGTTGAAGTCTCCGACTACTATTGTGTTGCTGTCAATGTCTTCTTTGAAGTCTATTAGCAGTTGTTTTAAGTATTTAGCTGGTCCCTCATTGGGTGCATATATGTTTAGGAGTTTAATTTCTTCCTGGTATATGCATCCCTTAATTATTAAGAAATGGCCTTCACTGTCCCGTCTAACCTTTTGAAGTCTGAGGTCTATGTTGTCAGATACTAGTATGGCCTCACCGCCCTTTTTGGAGGAGTTGTATGCGTGGAGAATTGTCTTCCAGCCTTTGACTTTGAGTCTGTGTTTGCTCTGATTGTTCAGATGTGTTTCTTGTAGGCAGCAAAATTTTGGATTCAGTTTTTTATTCCATTTTGACACTCTGTCTCTTTATTGGCACATTTAGGCCATTGGCATTGAGAGAGGTTGTCATAGGATTTTGTGCCATTTTTTGAATAAGTTTTTTGCCCTTTTTAGGGTTTATTTTATCTTACAGAAGCTCCTTCAGTCCTTTTTTTAAAGTTGGTTTTGAGTCTATGAAGTTCTTAAGCTGTTGTTTATCTATGAAGTTGTATATCTTTCCTTCAAATATGAATGTGAGTCTAGCTGGGTAAAGAATTCTTGGTGAGACCTTCATTTCATTAAGTCTTTTCACAATATCCCACCATTGTTCTGGCTCAGAGTGTTTCCTCTGAAAAATCTGCAGTAAATCTTAGGAATTTTCCTTTTGTATGTGATTTACTTCTTTGATCTTGCAGCTTTCAGTATTCTATATCTATCTATGGTTCTTGTCATTTTTATTAGGATACGTCTTGGAGTATTCTTATTTGGATTTCTTTTTAGATGGCACCCTTCGAGCCTCCTGAATCTGGAAGCACATGTTCTCTACTTCCTGGAACTTCTCAGCAATGATTCCTTTGATAGTTGCTTCTTTGTTAGGATTTTCTTATTGTCCCTCTGGTTCTCCAATGATCCTTATGTTATTCCTTTTGGCTTCATCTCGAGTATCTCTTGTTGTCTGTTTGTTTACTTTGAGTCTTTTTTTTCCATATTCTGCTGTTGCCGAGAAAGTCTCTGCACTTTATCTTTGAGCTCACTGATTCTGTCCTCAGCAGCTGTTACTCTGCTGCGAAGGCCTTCCAGTGAGTTTTTGTTTCCCCATCTCATTTTTGATGTCTTTTATTTCTGCTTGCATTTTCATTTCCATTTTCCTCACTTCTGCTTTCATATCCTCTTGCATTTTATTGGCTCTGTGTTCCATTGCTTCCTTGAGCTCCTTATGCATCCTTAACAACTCTCTTTGAAAATGCTTATTGAAGAGATCAAACAGCTCATCATTATTGCTTAGCTCCTCTTGGCAGGTGGCTTCACTTATGGAGCTTGACATAATTTTGCATTGCTTTACCATTATGATTGTTATAGGTTGCAACTTGTGTGTACTGGATACTGTGTGTCTGGGCAGTACAGTAAAGGTTGTTGATGGTTGTTCACTGATTTTGAGGGCTGTGGGGAGTACTGTGGCAAAATGGGGTACTGTTTCTTTCTCTTGAAGATATTACTTTCCCTTGGTGTTGAATTTCCTTCTTTTTTGTATTATTGTGCGGCTGCATGACCTGCTGCCTGCCCAGCCATCCACGCAACCAGGAAGAATACCTGAGTTGGAAGCAGAATGGTGTGAGAGGTCAAAATGTTCATTTACTTCCGCTTCCACACAGTCTTCTGAGGGTTGTGGTTTCGCCTTCTGCCATGGACTGGGGCTCTGCCACCTCCCTTGCATCCCCCCGGTCAGCCACACAACCAGAAATGGAACCCATGTTTTAAAGGGGTGGGGATGACTCCAGAGTATTGGGAATAGAGAGACCTAGAAGGAAAGTAATTGAGTGGGGAGAGGGAAGGAAGAAAATGAAAAAGGGAAGTAATGGGGAAACAAGGGCTTGCAACCTCAGGCATACAGGTGATTTGGGTAGTAGCATAGTAATACATCTAAAACACAGGCCGGAAACCAACAACATGAGATCCAAACCAGAACCATCAGATTTGATAATGTGCATGTCAAGGAGCATGAGGGAATATGGGTACACTGGTAGAGGGAAGTTGTCACTAGTTGTGGGATTTGTGCTAGAAAATTTATACCTAAAACTCAACTAACAAAAGCTTTGTTAATCATAGTTCTTTAAATTAAATTATTTTTAAAAAATTTGAATATTAAGTAACTTTATGCTAGCAATATGTGTTCCAATCACAGGTATTTTTAATAAATGGAGAACTGTATAGTCTTCAGATAATAGGAATTATTATTTTTCAACAAATGGAGAAAAGGAATTTTATAGGATATATTTGTGAAGTATTTATATAGAGTACATCTTTGAAGTAAGGTGTCGGGGCACGCCGCGGGGTCCCCGACAGTGCCTGGAAGCGAGTTCCCTTCTACCTCCCGAGGCCGACGAGGAATGGGTGAAAACTCAGGAATCCGATGCAGTTTTAAAAGGCTTTACTTATCACAGGTTCAGGCATACAAATCAGCAAAAGGAAAAGCCGGTGCTTAGGATTCCAGGCTAGAACCCCAGCCACGTGTAGGCCAAGATGGCAGCCACCACGTGTAAAGGCCTTGTAAAAGGAGAAGACAAGACTTCCAAGAAGGGTGAGCACTCACAAAGAGAGAGAGAGCCCACAAAGAAGCGTATGAGAGAGGAAACAGGCTAGTTTATACCCCTGTGACTCAGACCTTCCTCCCACTGTTATGGAAAGCAGGGGAGGGTCAAATGCCCTTAGGTAATCCCTCCCTGCACCTCACCTAGGCCCTTTAGTATGCTAATGTTTTGAGCCAAGATCTGCCTGGAAATGCCTTTATAGGGTAGAGAAGGGGGTTTCTGAGATGGCATGTCTCTGTACCAAAGACTAATACTAATGCCAGTTAAATATTTCTCCAAGCCTTCACAAGTCTCTTCTACTTCATTGTAGTTTTGTATTTTAGTTGCCTTTGAGTATATCAGGGAGCCATGCTTGTTTGCTTGGAAGCAAACAGCATTTCTCTCTGATCTAATTACTTAGGGGTCCTACGTGGCCAGGCTAATATGCTGGTAAGATCTAGCTAGTCCCACGATGATTGTGGTAGCATGGGAGAATATTTATACCAGCTAGTACAGCATACATGGTCAGATAAACTGCCACATTTAGACTACCCCCTTATCTACGAAGTGATTTGCAGGCGGCAATTCAGAGCAGATGCAGCGGCCCTTAGGAGTCCTGCAACAGTAAGGAAACATTTTATTTAAAAAAACAGACTCTGACCTATTCAAAGGTCTGAAATACATGCCTGGCACCCTCAAAGTCCCAATTTTGACCCCTGACCTCCCAAGCATCAGGGGTTATGGTTCCTGGTGACCCCTAGCCCAAGGGGTCTGATTGTAAACCTTTGAACATTTGGCTTGGTAGCAAGGTAATTGCCCCAGGGACCACAGAGCACTGCCTTGAAAGCCTTCCCCCACAAAAAAGTAGGGCTAAAATGCCACAAATATATGGAAATTCTTAGATTAATCAGTTACTTCAAACTTACCTCTTATAGCTCTTTCACAAGTGGTTCAATTACAGAGGCAATTTTGGCCACAACCAAGTCTCATTCTTGATTAGGTGTCTGATAGTGTCTAATCAACAGAGCTAGAATTCTTGGAAAGGGCAGTGCTGGAAGGACAAAAGAGCCAACTTCAGGTTTTCTGCAGCACGCTGTGATTCAGCAAGGGAAGAATCAGAGCAACAAAAGTAACTACCATAGCTGTAATGGTCTATGAGTGTAATTTAGTGTGTTCAGTTCCATATGTTCATAATGATACTTAAAATGGAAAACAGAATGAGTTGTATCATATTAAAAAGTAATATTCAGCCTGCGTTGCTTCTTCTGTATGTATCTTCATAACATACAGTCTTTTATAGTCAATTTTGGATTTTTTTGGGGCCTGGCATCTGTTTTAATGAATTTTCACTTGAACTCTTCCAGCTGTTAAATTTTAAATAGTTGAAACATATATGTCTATTATGTTAATATATCATATTAGTATATTGCATTATTACATTCATATTTATTATATATAATACAGCTATATTTATACACACATATATACATAGGCATATAGAAAGGTCTGCATGTATGTTTATATGTTTGTATGTAAATACATTTTTTATTGTTTGTTCTTTTGGTTTTTTGGACCATAGCAGCTGTGTTCAGGGCTTACTATTGTCTCAGTGCTCAGGGATCACTCTTGGCAATGCTCTAGGAGCTATAAACAATGCCAGGGATTGAACCCAAGTTGGCTATATGCAAGGCAAGTACCTTGCATTCTGTGTCATATTTCTGGCTCTAAATACATGCTTTGTATTTAGCATACATGCTTTGAAAAACACTTTACTTCTCAATTGTCTATATATTACCAACATTTTTCGAACCGTGTAGGCATTAAAAAATAAGTACCAAGAGTTGTAAATAAGATGAATTATTCTTAAATCTGAGAATTAAACTGTCAGGGTAAGAATGCTAAGTTCCCACTCAATCACAAAGGAGCAGAGGTGAATAATCTCATCCCTTAACATGCATTAGGTACTTCCTCCCAACAGAGTAACTACAAAGACTTAATCCCTTATCTTCCAGGAGATGAAGCTCCTACATACGTGGCCCTTCTAGTTATGATATTGTGTTAAAAGGAGATGATGCATCAACTTTTAGGTGATTCAGTGCAATGTCCCAAGCACTATGGTGACAGGGATTACTAACCTACTCCCCCTCCATGGTGCTCAGGGGCCATCAGGGTGGATACAGGGCCCTGCAATGTGTTGACAGCATGCAAGGCAGGTGCCTTAACTCCTGTATTGTCTATACAGGCTCAGGCTGTTCTAACATACCAGGATGAAATGTCACAATTACAGAATAATGAGGTACATAATGGAAAAGTCTATCTTAGCAAGGGATTTTTTACTTATTTTTTGAGGCTGAAGAGATAGCATAGGGGTTATGGTGGTTGACTGGCATGCTGTCATGACCAGTTTGAGCACTGACCTCCACTAGTAGTGACCTGGGAGTACAGAACTAGAGTAGCCCCTGAGCATGACTGACTGTCTCCCCAACTACCTCCTCCCCCAAGAATTTGACATCAAAATTATTTTCTCAATGCCCTTTGGGAAATCTTAAACTTACACCATTTAGTAGTTTAGGATGACACAGGCTAATTTAACATAGATACATTTCTAGTAAGCTTTTGGCAAAAAACTTTATAAGAGATTTGGCTAAATGTAGAGCTAAGTTTTATAATACTTTCTAACACTGTAAGGTGTTTTCCACTCTACAGATAGAGTTTGAAACTTTCAAAGGCATTGAACACACAGTGGCCAAATAATACCCATCCCCATCCAGAAAAAAAAAGTGACTTTCTAATCCCTAGAAGCTGTGAATATATTACCTTACAGGGCTATAGGGACTTTGCAGATGTTATTAAGATAAGAAAGTTGAGATAAGGGAAATATCCTGGATTATCTGGATGAACTCAAACCAATAATGAGTCCTTAAGATCAGAGAACATTTTCTTACTGCAGTCAAGGGAGATATGAGCATGTGAGAGCCAGAGAGAGAGAGAACTTTCTGGCGCTGCTGCTATAGGGGACAAATAGTGCAAATGGCCTGTGAGCACTGGAAATGATCAGGAAACACATTCTTCATAATGGCCTCTTGAAAGGAACATCGTGGGGGTGTTCACATCTTGAGTTTAGCTCAGCAAAAGCTATCTCAGATTTACTGTGTATTCCAAACTGTAGCAAGTTCATGTATGTTTTTTTAAGTAATTGAAGAGCTACAGCCACAGTATATATGTGCCTCAAATCTATAATACAATTTAATTTGTTTGGCAGAGTTTGTTCAAGTATGATATATACAATCACAAACTGCTAAAATGAAGTTTATTATTAATGTCATAATTTCTTAGATATCACTTCACTTGATCACTTGACATCCCGTTATTTATCAATTTGGTGGAGCAGGCGCCAATAACATTTCCATTTGACCCTATCAGGTGCCAGTGTAGCCCAATGGCATCTGGATGCTTCAGGAATACGAAGAGCCTCAAACCTTTAGTTCAGGGTCTTGATGAAGAAGTCTGACCATCTTGTAGGTGGGCGGCCACGTGATCTTTTGACATCCCGTGGGATCCAGTCGGTAACAGCTCTAGTCCAGTGGTCATCTCCAAATCGGGTTACATGTCCAACCCATCTGATTTTCTATGCCTTGGCAAATGAGACAGCGTCCCAGACTCTGGAACAGTGACAGAGGTCGGATCTCCAGATTCCTTCTTTCACTTGAGTGAGGCGTGATATTCCAAACATAGCTTTATCAGTTACTCTTTGGGGAGACCTAAGTAGCATTCCCATCCTGCTTTCGTAGG
Source organism: Cryptotis parvus (assembly GCA_021461705.1). NCBI lineage: Eukaryota > Metazoa > Chordata > Mammalia > Eulipotyphla > Soricidae > Cryptotis > Cryptotis parvus. The sequence continues at coordinate 8,967 of JAJIBD010011366.1, forward strand.
GCCCAGGTCTCTGAGGCGTATGTTAATGCAGGGAGAATGGTGGAGTCAAAGAGATGTGCCTGGAGCCAGAGGTTCTTTGTCTTTTAGCTATTTCTTTGGTGCTTTTGAAGGCATTCCATGCTGCTGTCTTCCTCATGTCTTCCTTTGCTCAAGTTTTAGGTCTTTCATCATGTTGACCTCTCAACCTAGGTACACATAACTGCTGCATTCAGAGATGTTTGTTCCATTGAGAGTGAATGGGGCCCTGGAACTAGTTCATTTTTCATGAATAGTTTTGTTGACATTCAGCTGTAGACCTATCTTTCCACATTCTTGGTCAAAGTCAGCCAGCATTTGTGCAGCTTGGCTAATATTTGGTGTTATTAGAACGATGTCATCAGCAAAGCGTAGGTGGTGTAGTTGCCGACCATCTATTGTCACTCCCATTCCTTTCCATTCTAATTGTTGCATGATGTTCTCAAGGGTGGCGCTGAAGAGTTTTGGTGAAATGGTATCACCCTGTCGAACCCCTCTTTTGACATAAATGATCACTTCTTTGTAGAATGGTGACATCCTGGTGGTGAATCTGTAATACAGCTCACGAAGGATCTTGATGCATTGGGTTTGAACTCCCTGTTTGGCTAGGGCTTCGATGACTGCTTCAGTCTCCACAGAATCAAAGGCTTTCTTTAAATCAATGAACGTGAGACAGAGCTGCATCTTGAACTCCCTACAAGCTTCAATGAGCTTGGTTACCGTGTGGATATGATCAATTGTGCTGAATCCTTTTCGGAAGCCAGCTTGCTCGCCTGGTTGTCCTTCATCTAATCTTCTGCCAATCCTATTCAGGATGACTTGAGTGAACAGCTTGTAGATGACAGACAACAGGCAGATGGGGCGATAGTTGCCAATGTCGTGTATGTCTCCCTTCTTTTTTTTTTTTTTTTGCTTTTTCGGTCACACCTGGCAGTGCTCAGGGGTTACTCCTGGCTCTACTGCTCAGGAATTACTCCTGGTGGTGCTCGGGGGGACCATATGGGATGCAGGGGGATTGAACCCATGTCAGCTGAGCACAAGGCAAATGCCCTACCTGCTGGACTATCTCTCTGGCCGAATGTCTCTCTTCTTGAACAGTTTAACTGTCCTGCTGGTTTTCCATTGGGAGGGCACCTGCATTCCAGACAGGTAGCATGCGAAGAGCTGAGCCAGTGTATTGATGAGTACTGATGGCAAATTCTTCTGGTGTTTGGGACTGAGTTTGTCTGGACCTGGTGCTATTCCCTTCTTTACCGACGAAATTTATTTTATTATTAAATTTATTTTATTGTTTTTACTGACGATATTTATTTCTTTGATAGCTGATGTGCTCAATGATCTTCAGCTCTCAGTGATGCTCTAGAAAACAGAACTATTATTAGGGTGCTCATTATCAGCAGTCATTAACAAGAACTGTAAGAAACATAACATAGGAAATAATTGAACACAATGCAAGTACATAAATAAAGACAAGAGGGAGCCTTTTTGGTGTTGAGGCTGCTGATTTTCTGTTTCAGTGGGTGAAATATACTACAGAGATTCACAAACTAAAGCTAGAACTCATGTTTTCTTATGGCCAGTGAGTTGAGAGGAAAAAGAGCCGCATAGCTTGTCTAGTTCTCCCTACCCCACTTAGTGTTTCTTTGCAACAGCAGATCTTTATTAAGATATGCTTCCATTAACCTGAGTCCAGGAGACACGCCCAGGGCAGAGGTCTCTAGTCAATAAGAGTTTGGTCTCACCTTTTTTGATGGGTAGACTCACCCTTGTTAACAGTTCATAAAGGGTTTGAAGAGATCAGTTTTGTGGTTATGTTTACCAAAACATAGGACCCAAACCTCCCTGTTATTGATCCTGTTACTGCTGTTGACAAATACAAAGTTTAGGCACTGATTAAGGTATTTTCATGGGAGACATGAGTTAAGTCATATTGTCAGGGTGACAAGTTAGGGAGGAGGAAAAGAAATAATATTTGCAAAGTCTGACATTTAATAGATGTTCTGTTTATATGATTTTTATTTCATTTATTTGTTCATTTTGCTTTTTTGGGCTGCAACCAGTGATACTTAGGGCTTATTCCTGGCCCTGAACTCAGGAATTACTCCTGTCAGTACTCTAGGGGCCATATAGGATGCTGGGGACGAACCCTGGGTTGGCCATTTGAAAGGTAAAACCCATACTTGCTGTACTATCACTCCAGCCCCTGTTCTGTCTATGGAAGTGGTTGATTAGATGGTGAGAGTAAAATCACTACCTTTTCTCATTTACCAGTAAATCCAAGTGTGCTAGGGTCAGTTTATATCCAATCACAATCACAATTAAGCCTGTTTTTCCTACTTATTTGGGTGATTTTGAGTAATTTATTTGGTATCTTAGTTTTCTTAGTTGTAAAATGAAATTAACTCAATCAATATCTATAAAATGGAATTTATGAAAAACTTTTTGTTGTATTTTGGTTGAATTTTGTGACAGAAATCCAAGTCCAACTACATTCAGAAAGCATATTGATTGGTCTTTTTTTTTTTTTTTTTTTGGGGTAACACCCTGCAATGCTCAGGGGTTACTCCTGGCTCTATACTCAGAAATTACTCCTGGCGGTGCTCAAGGGACCTTATGGGATGCTGGGGAATGAAGCCGGTGGGCCGTGTGCAAGGCAAATGCCCTCTTCGCTGTACTATCACTCCAGCCCCTGATAGGTCTTATAAACTGAAATTCAATGATTGTTTTGTAAATTATCCTCTGTATTAAGAATTATTGGCTTCTTAGTTGTTCTAGTTTTCTTTGGTCCATATGGAATGTATGAGATTTCTTTATGAATTTTGTTTTTACTGCATCAGAATAATTTTGACAGCTTTTACTACTGTTGATTTGCAACATGTACCTAAAGTTAAAACACTAGATTTCCAAATTAAAACATCAAGTTAAAAAAGTTTCTAATGCTAGGTTGACCACTTTCACCACTTCTATTCAATATAGCACTGGAAGTACTTGCCATAGAAATCAGAGAAAAAAGGCTAGGAAGAAGTCAAACAGTCATTATTTGCAGACGTCACGATAGTATACCTAGAAAACCCTAAACTCTCTACCAAAAAATCCCTAGAAATAATAGATACCTATAGTAGAGTTTCAGGGTACAAAATCAATACCCAAAAGTCAATGGCTTTCCTATATAAAAATAATGAAAGAGAAGAAAGGGATATTAAAAAATGATCCCATTCACAACTATGCCACAGTAAATCAAATACATAGAATTAGTTTAGTCAAGAATATTAAGGACCTGGGACTGGAGAATAGCACGGAGAGTAGGGCGTTTACTTTGCATGTGACTGACCTGGGTTTGATCTCCAGCATCCCATATGGTCCTCCGAGCACTGCCAGGATTAATTCCTGAGCAAAACCCAGGAGTAAGTAACCCTGGAACATCACTGGGTGTGACCCAAAAAGCAAAAATAAAAATGTAAAGGAACTGTACAAAGAAAACTACAAAACACTGCTTCAAGAAATAAAAGAGGACATGAGGAAATGGAAACACATTCTCTGCTCATGGATTTGGAGAATATTGTCAAAATGGTAATACCCCCTACAGCTTTATACAGATTCAATGTGGTCTCTATCAGGGCACTCATTACATTCTTCAAATAAATTGACCAAACACTCCTGAAATTTGTATGGAAAAATATACCACTATGGAGAGCTAATGTAATCCTTGGGAAAAGAAGATGGGAGGCATCACCTTTCCCAACTTCAAACTACACTACAAAGTGATATTAGTATTTAAAATGGTGTGGTGTTGGAATAAAAACAGACCTGTGGACCTACGGAATAGAGTTGAGTATCCTGACACACATCCTCAAACACATGATCATTTAGTCTTTGATAAAGGAGCAAAAAAGTATGAAATGGAGCAAGGAAAGGCTTTTCAACAAGTGGTGCTGGGAAAATTGGGCAGATGTGTAAAAATATGAATTGGACCTCTGTCTAACACCAAGCACAAAAGTCAGATCATAATAGATTAAAGATCTCAATATCATATCTGATTCCATAAAGCACATCAAAGAAAATATAGGAAAAACCCTCTACAACATTGAAGCTAAAGGCAACTTCAAAGATGAAACACCAGTAACAAAGTAATTGGAAGCAAAGATAAACATTTGGGACTACATGAAACTAAAAATCTTCAATTCAAAAGAAATTCTGACCGAGATACAAAGATAGCCCACAGAGTGGGAAAGAATATTCACCCAATATCCATCTGATAAGAGGTTATTATCCAGGATATATCAGGCACTGATAGAACTTTACAAAAAGAAAACAGTCAATCCCATCAAAAATGGGGAGAAGAAATGAACAGAAACTTCCAAAAAGAAGAAATTTGGATGGCCAAAAGGCATATGAAAAAATCCTTATCATCACTAATAATCAGGGAGATGCAAGTCAAAACAAAAATTAGATATCATCTCACACCACAGAGACTGGTACACATCCAAAAGTGCAAGAACAACCTGTGCTGGCATGTATGTGGGGGAGAAAGGGACTCTCATCCATTGTTGGTGGGAATGTTGACTGGTAAGCCTTTTTGGAAAACAATATTGACATGCCTCCAAAAACTAGAAATTGAATTCCCATTTTACTCAGCCATGCCTCTCTTGGAGTATACTTTGGGAGGCCAAAAACACACACCAGAAACACCATCTGCACTTCTATGTTCATTGTAGCATTATTCACATTACCCAGAATCTGGAAACAACCAGAGAGCTCTAGAATTGACGGCTTGATAACAAAACTTTGGTACATCTACACAATGAAACACTATGCAGTTGTTAGGAAAAACAAAGCTATGAATTTTGCCCATAAATAGATGGACATGAAGAGAATCATGCTGAGTGAAATTAGTCAGAGGGAAAAGGGCAGGCATAGAATGACTGCATTTATTTGCCGGGCATAAAAATTGTATGATACCAATATCCAAGGTCAGGCAAAACATGGATCAGGAGGTCTTGTCATTGTTTGGAATCTACCACAAGTGTGTAGGAGTCAGAGGTTAGGAAAGACAGAGAAGGGACCAGTGTGCTAAAAATTGTTGGAAATTATAATTCCAGTCTAGAACTGAGCATTGAATGTAGGCAAAAGGATATACACAATAACCTCTCAATGTATGTATTGCAAGCCACAATGTGTAAGAGAAGGAAGAGAGAGAGAGAGAAGAGAGAGAGAGAAAAGTGGCCAAATGCCTGCCATAGAGGCTGGCTGGGGGAGGGAGGGAGGGAATCAGGGTACGTTGGTGGTGGGAAATGGGCACTGGTGGAGGAATGGGTGCTGCAACACTATATGACTGAAACCTAAACATGAACATCTTTGTAATTGTATCTCACCATGGAATAATAATTTTTTTCAAAGTTTCTATTGATAAATTCTGATAGTGCTATTATTTAATAAGGTCAACAATATAGAAGACTCCCAACTGAATTTTGTGTTACATGAATAAAGATCAACTTTATATAGACATTTTTAATGGCTTATTACAAAATTTCTGACTGTTTCAAATACTCACAAACAAATATCTTCCCACCTCTTATTTATACTAACACTGTAAAGTCTCGTTAGTTTGCAAGTTACGGCTATGAAAAATACTCTCTGTGGAATTATTTCTCTTTTTATTATTGTGATTATTATAGAGTGAGTACTAAACACTTTTCTAGAAAAAACAATAAAAACAAAGATAAAGAAATGTGCTTTTATATATGTTCTTGTTCAACTCTGAAATGTTCTGAATCTGGAGTTTATTTCTGAGTTATTGTAATTAATAAATATTGAACAGGATTTTAAAACAAGCATAAGGCCACCCAAACAAGTTGATTTTATTGCATTGGTTTGAGCAATGAACTGTATAATTTGTTTCTATGCCAACATTATTTTGTATGGTTAGACTCACTGAGGGAAGAAACAAGTAAAAATCATTTTTTGAGTAGAGAAATATTTAAAGAATGGAGAGGCTCCTTTAACAGCTAACCATGGCTATATCTTTAATCTGTAAGATACACAGTGAGGTGCATAATTTACCTTCATTATAATCTTGAAAGTCCAGAGGATTTTGCTAGCTTTGCACCAATGCCTTGGTTAATTGAGAATGGACTTTGCTCCTCAAACTGGATTTAAAATGCATTCAATAGGCTTAAACTTTTGTCAGTTGGTGGTTTGTGAACAATTCTGTCTTCACTTCTCTTCATCTCATCTTCCATATTGCAGCTAAAACCAGAATAAGATTTACAGTACTTCTTCCAGAAACATTTTGATAGTTCTTCATCACTTGTGGAGCTACAGTTTTCTATAGCCTGATCTCTCTTGATCTATCCACCACTCCCTACTCTATGCTTTGTGCTGAAATAACACAGAATTGTCTTCAATGTTTTTGTAACACTCTGGATATTCTTTCTCCTTTCATTTTTTGGGTGGTGGGTGGGGGCACAGCCAGTGATGCTCAGCAATTACTCCTGGCTCTGCACTCAGGACTGCCTGCTAGCAGTGGTCAGGGGACCATACGAGATGCCTGGGGTAAAATCTGGGTTAGCCACATGCAACTCAAGTTTTCTACAGTTGTACTATCATAGAGAAAGTAATGACTACTTTATCTCTTTCAGGTATTTGCTCAAGTTACTCCTTCCTGGTACTGTTTTTGTTCTTTCTTAAAATCTGTCTTCTAGTTCTTCCTTCAGAATCAGGGCGAAATGTCATGACTTTCTGATAATGTCTTCTGTGCCCTCTCTTGTTCTTACAGCTAACTATGAATGCACACCCCTCTGTGTTTAGATATTTCTATTAATATCTGTACCTCTCAGGATAAACTCCTGGAAGAAGTTGACAGTTGTGCATTTAACTCTACCTCCCAACACTCTTCTCCCAACCTTCTCCCGCCTCAGCCCTACTCATGCCCACACACACCTTAGCAGAAAGCAGGACATTTTGAAAGGTGCTTGGTTAGCATTTGTTGAATGGGAGTAAAACAGATTTCCCTTTAAAGATACTCAGAGAATAAATAAAACACTGAAATTAAGGGATATATTGATTCTGTTTAAAGAGGAATTATTACAAAAACAGTGTTCATAATGCTCCAGTGAGAGTATGTATCTTTCCAACAGGTGACCTATGTTCATGAAAAATGAACTAGTTCCAGAGGCCCCATTCACTCTCAATGGAACAAACATCTCTGAATGTAGCAGTTATGTATACCTAGGTCGAGAAGTCAACATGATAGATGACTTAAAACCTGAGCTGCGCAGGGAGGAAGAGAGTGGCATGAATTGCCTTCAAAAGAATCGAAGCTAAAAAAGACAAAGAACCTCCAGCTCCAGAAACACCTCTTCAACTACAACATTCTCCCTGCATTAACATACGCCTCAGAGACCTGGGCTCTACAAAAGCAGGATAAAAAATGCTATTCAGGTCTCCCAAAGAGGAATCGAAAGAGCTATGCTGGGAATATCATACCTCACTCAAGTGAAAGAAGGAATCTGGAGCTCCGACCTCCTTCACTGTTCCAGAGTCAGGGACGCTGTCTCATTTGCCAAGGCATCGAAAATCAGATGGGCTGGGCATATAATGCGATTTGGAGACGACTGCTAAACTAGAGCCGTTACCGACTGGATCCCACGGGATGTCAAAAGATTCCATGGCCACCCACCTACAAGATGGTCAGACTTCTTCATCAAGACCCTGAACTAACAGTTTGAGGCTCTTCATATTCCTGAAGCAACTAGATGACATTGGGCTACACTGGCACGTGATAGGGTCAAATGGAAATGTTACTGGTGCCCGTTGAGCAAATTGATGAATAACGGGATGTCAAGTGATCAAGTGATCAAGTGACCTTGGTTTGATCCCTACCACCAAATGACCTTCCCAGCATCACTAGCAATGGTCCTTACATTTCAATGACAACATAAAAATAGTGCTCTGATGGCAACGTATCTATTATTATCATTTTCAATGGAAGTACTGTTTCTTCCGGAAGTCACCAATTCTCTAGATAAGTTTTCACAATTTTTCCTTATACTCAGAGTTCGCTGTGCATAAATAACTCTAATACAATACTTACCGCATTGTATTGAATTTCCTTTCTGTAAGTTCCTTTCTGTACCTTAAATCAATATTCCCTGAAGGCATTCTTTTATTCCTTTATTATTCTTCATCCCCATTCCCTCTTTCACACCTTCATTGTATAATAAAGTGTTCAACATTAAATATTAGGTCTATCCACAGCTGACTGGGCAACTTTCTCAAAACTCTGTCCTATAGATGAAAGGGAAGATTGAACAGAACAAGTGAAATGATCACTGATATAGGAGCAAACACTCTATCTTTTTTTTTTTTTTTTGCTTTTTTGAGTCATACCCGGCAATGCTCAGGGTTACTCCTGGCTCTGTGCTCAGGAATCACTCCTGGCACTGTGTGGGGACCATATGGGATGCCAGGGATCGAACCCAGGTCGTCTGCATGCAAGGCAAACGCCTTACCCGCTGGACTATCGCTCCGGCCCCCGGAGGAGCAAACACTCTAAATGTGTTAAGGATGACAGACATCCAAGTCCAAATTTACTGGCCGGAAAGGCAATGTGAATTGAAATCTAAGGGTAATTTGACTATAGGGAGAGCTCAACTGAGGACTCCAAAATACATTGTTGGGACAGTATCGTTTGCTTGGCCTAGTAGCTTTGCTCAGCTTCATTCATCATTTGTCTTAGCCACAAGGTGAGAAGTGATTCTCAGCATCATTCTCATACTGTCCCTGCATCAGATAAGCAGTCCTCTATCACCATTATCACCACAATTGCAAGTCTAGAAGAATTGTTGCTTTTAGAGGCATTGGTTGTCATCTGATTGAGTCTGTTCAGGTTATTACTATGATCAGACAGGTGATGGCTCTGTATGGCTCTATCAATGGGCATTCTAGGGTTTCATTGGAGAAGGTTAAAGA
>JAJIBD010011367.1:0-51683 GCA_021461705.1 Cryptotis parvus
GATTCTCCTGGTGAAGATTTTCAGGGTGGCGGGAGGTGGGCTCCCAAAGGGCAGGCAGAGGCGGGGGTGGGTGGGCAGAGTCTGAGCCGGGCAGTCACGGCTCCCGGAGGCGAGGGCCACGGTGACGCTCAGAGTTGGGGGGTCAAGTCAGGGGCCCGCGGAGACTCAAGGACAGGAAGGGAAGCCGGGTGCTGCGGCCTCCTCCTGGTTCTCCACTCACCTTCCGGCTGAAACCGAACCTCCCAGTACAATCCCCAATCCGGAACCTGAGGGCTGGACACAGCCAACAGCACTGAGCTGGGGTGTGGGTGTGTGGGGGGGTCCTCCGGGCAGCAACCTCCCCATCTCTGCCGCCCCTTTTCTCCCGCAGCCATCTGCTACATCATTCTCTTAATCTCACTGGTCTAGAAGCTTCCAGAAACTTCCAGAAGGTTCCCATGAACCTATTCACTGAATCCCATCTATTAATGCTGGGCCCCCAGGCCCTGGGCCTCTAACGTGCTGTCCTTGTCCAGCTGTCCACGCCCAGTCTGTAGATAGCCGCTACCAAGTCTGCTGGCTTCTCCGGCCAGCCAGGGGTCCCTGCCCGCATCCCTCCCGCACCATCTGGGAAGGCAGCAGAGGCCACACAGGTGACCTGGGCTCGGAGCCACAGAATGACCCAGAGAGGAGCCGAGGTAAGTGGCGGCGCCCTGCCTCTCTCTCCCCCCCCCCACCAAGCCCTAACCTGAAGCTTCCGACTGCCCACATGCCAGGCTCTGACCTCCCAACAGTGAGACTCGTGAACTGGCCGCCAGGGACTGGGGAACACTTCCCATAAAGGACCAGGAAGAAGAGAGGTTTCAGCTTTGTGAACCAAGACAGAGTCTCCCGTTACTGCGTTTGGGCCATACTGGGAAGGCTCAGCACTAACTCCCTGGCTCTGCGCTTAGGGATCACTCCTGGTGGGTCTTGGGAGCCAAATGTGGTGTCGGGGATGGAACCCAGGTCAGCCACATGCAAGGCAAAGGCCCTACCGCTGCGCCACCTCCACAACCCCAAGATCAGTCTAGATGGTTTGAAAGCAATGGTTGAACATCTATGACCAACAGGCACACTGTGTCCCAATAAAACTTTATTTATAAAATCAAGTGGGGGCCGGATAGGGCCTCTGGGCTATAGTTTGCTTGATCAGATACAAGAAAGCTCGGGCTTAGGGTCCTTCCCTTGCTGGCCTTCCAAGAGGGAAATGTGATACTGGAACCCTGAGCCAGGCAAGGGCTCTGAGGCCATATTGTGGCCTTAGGGAAAAAAAGAGAGAGAGTGTAAGTAGGCCATGGATAGGCCGGAAATGGAAGGAAATCAACCCAGCTGGGAATGAACTCGGGGAGAGGGTCCTCCTTAGGTTTTGCCAGTGCAGCATGGAACGGCCGAGTGTGTGGCCTGCCTGGCTCTGGAGTCGGGGTTCTGGGAGCTCGGGAGCGGTGGGAAGGGACCCAGACAGCCGGGATGCAGGAGAGATTGGCAGAGGAAAGTGTCGCTCCAGGCTTACAGCTGCAGGCGCAGGTAGAGGCGAGGTGCTAAGTCACCACGTCCCACTGGGTGTCCGCAAGCGCCGCCCAAAGGAGGCACCTGCTTCCTCGAAGTCCTCATCCTCCCCCAGCCCCCGCCGGACACACACAGCACCAGCCTCACCCTGCAGCAGCCGGGCAAACTCCAGCATGGTCAGACGGGTCAGCCACCCATCAGGGGCCAAGTGTGCCCAGGACACGTGTGGAGCAGCACCTGCTTCCCCGGTGAGCAGAAGCGGGTGCAGAGAGCCAGAAACGCGGAAACCGGCAGTGAGGTGACAGGTGACAGTGAGGCCACAAGACGTGGGAACCCCGGGGCCAGCAACTAAACTTCCTGAGCCTTAGGGAAAAGACAAAAGGGAGGAGACGGGACCGGAATCGGAGGACTGGAGGGAGGTGACAGGGCATGGCCCCAGGACCCCGAATCGGAGGCTGGAGGGGCGGAGGGTCCTCCCCTCCCTCCACGGGACACAGTAACACCCACCGCAGAAGTGATCCGCCTGTCACACCATGCAGAGAGGGGGCCAAGGAGCTTGGTGGACCCACCTCTGGCGCCCCAGACTAGCTGAGGGAATAGAAGAGCCGAGCAAGGGGGTCAGGGTGAGACTAATCTCTGGGGTCCCAAAGTCACAGCCAGGCTGCAGGGGTGGGGAGGGACCCACAGTTGGGGCCCAGCTGTTTGGTTTCATGGTCCCAAAGTGACTTTGTGGGAACAGGGGTTGGGCTCCATGCAGCAGTGCTCAGGGCTTGCTCCAGGCTCAGTGCTCCTGGGTCACTGGCATTATTCTTATCATTGTTATTATTTGTTTTGAGCCACACCTGGAGGTGCTCAGGGTTTGCTCCTATCTTTGTGCTCAGGGGCTTGCTCCAGGCTCAGTGCTCCTGGGTCACTGGCATTATTATTATCATTGTTATTATTTGTTTTGAGCCACACCTGGAGGTGCTCAGGGCTTGCTCCTATCTTTGTGCTCAGGGCTTGCTCCAGGCTCAGTGCTCCAGGGTTACAGAGCACTCCTGCCTCTGTGCTCAGGGAACGCTATTTAGTGCCAGGACTGGAACTCAGGCTGGCCGTGTACAAGGCCAGTGACCTCTCCCCCCCGCTGGACTGCCCCTCTAGCCCCTCAGGGGTCATTCCTAGTGATGCTGTGGGCAGTCCTGGGGACAGAACAGAGGTCAGCTGTGAGCAGAGCAATTCTTCCCACCTCTCCACGCGCTCCCCACCCCCATGATCTGGTTGTCCTCAGCTTCTAGCAGACAAGTTTGGGGGTGAGGGGGTGGGACCTAAGGTTCCAAACAAGCAGGTGGCCGGCCAGTCTGGGAGACGAGGGGACAGTGCGGCGTGGACCGTGGTGGGGGCCTCACTGGCACCATGACTCAGCTTTTGGGGAAGCGGCTAAAATAGGCCTCCTGACCACGGGGCAGCCACGCCCACAGCGCCCAGGCTGGACACCCCACCCCACCCCGGAAACCACAACCCACTCTTCTGGCAAAGCCCAGGAAAAACGGGGCCAGGGCTCGTGGCTCTCCTGACCCTCTGCTTCCGCCCTGTGGCCACAGCCAGGAGAACCCCCCACTGTGGTTTCCATCAATCACAGCCGGGGGTCAGCAATGGTCACCTCCTGGCCTTCTCCCCGGCCCCCACATCAGTCGGCTCTGGCGGCTTCCGGGCAGGTACCCCCTCCACTGGCGGTGGTCAGCTCCCGCAGAAGGGAGGCCGGAAAATGGCTCCTCACTGCCTCCTGCTCCCTCCCTCCTTCCCTCTTTCGACAGTCACTGTACCCCCCCGCCCCCGACCTGGAGACCAACAGTGAAAATAATGGGTGTTATTTTCTTCCTGGGGCCCGCGGTGGGGTGGAGAGAGCCAGGCTGGACACACAGGATCGCGGACCTTGTGTCAGAGGACCCTGGGGAGGGTGAAAAGTGGGGCGTGCCTCGAGGAAGGGGGTTCGAGTGGACACCAGGTGTTCAGGTGCAGGGCGGGTCTGCCTGACCCCCCTGTGCTGGACTGATGGGGCGTCTTGGGGTGGGGGGTAGGTTTTTTGCTCCTTGGCCTTTCACCCCCTCGGCTCCCAGAAGTCAGAAAACCTCACGCAACACAACCACAGTCATCCTCTGGTCCGACTCCACAGCTGGACACAGCCCAATCCCCATGGCCCACGGGCGCCTGCGCAGTATCTCTGAACCTGGTATACCATGAACGTGTAGTCAGAGGCTAGGTAAGACAGAGAAGGGAACAGTGTGCTGATAATTGTTGAAAATGATGATACCATCTGAGAGCTGAGCATGGACTATAGGCAAAAAGATACACATGATAACCTCTAAATGTATGTATTACAATCCACAAAGTGTAAGAAAGGGGAGCAAGAAGGAGGGGGGGAGAGAGAGAGAGAGAGAGAGGAGAGAGAGGAGATAAAGAACCTGCCATGGAGGCAGCTGGAAAAGGGGGAGGGAATTGGGGACATGGTGGTAGGAAATGGGCACGGCTGGAGGGGTGGGTGCTGGAACACTGTAGAACCAAAACTCAAACACGAACATCTTGTAACTGTATATCTCACGGTGGTATAATAAAATATTTAAAAAATGAAGGGGTTCGAGGCTGATAATTGAATGGCAAGAGGACAGAGGAGGGGCCGGAGCGATAGCCCAGCGGGTAGGGCGTTTGCCTTGCACGCGGCCGGCCCATGCCGGCCCGAGGTTCGATCCCGGCATCCCATATGTGGTCCCCGAGCACCGCCAGGAGTAATTCCTGAGTGCAGAGCCAGGAGTAACCCCTGAGCGTGCCGCCGGAGTGACCCCCCAAAAAAAAAAAGGGGCAGAGGATGGGGCACGTGAAGGCCGTCCTGGCGAGGGAGACTAGGGCAGAGCCCAGGTGGGCAGGAGGTGACAAATGAGGGACAGAATGAAACCCAGGGGCCGGGTCACCTCAAAGTCCAGGCAAGAGCCAGACAGTCATCCATGTGTCCAAGGCAACTTCCTGTACTGACAGGAAGTGCTCCAGAGCAGGAAGTGCTCCCAAACAGGAAGTGCTCCAGAGCAGGAAGTGCTCCCAAACAGGAAGTGCTCCAGAGCAGGAAGTGCTCCCAAACAGGAAGTGCTCCAGAGCAGGAAGTTATCAGGCTGTGGGAGGGTAAGTTCCCGGGGCTCCAAGGACCAAGGCTGCAGGAATCCATGTGGGGACTGGTGTGGCTTAAGGCACCCAGGACAGGACTGGACACCCAGGACAGGACTGGACGCAAGGTGACGGCGGGCAAGGGGTGCTTGCCCGAAACGTGGTCAACCTGGGTTCGACCTCCAGCCCCACAAATAGACCCCTGAGCCCGCCAGGCGTGACCCGAGCACAGAGCCTGGGCACTGTCTCATGTGCCCCCTCCCAAAGGCACATGCACGAAGGTTGGGAGGGGGCAGCGGCTCAGGGGGAGGACAGAGAGGGGACACTCTCTTGGGGGCGGCAGGAAGTGCGTAACATGGGAGTTAGGAAGGTTCAGCCAGGGGAGGAGAAAGGGCAGAATCAAGGGGTCTGTGCTCCGGGAGTCACCCCAGGCATGGCAGTGGGTTCCACCTTTCTCCCAGGGCTGGGACCACGTCCCCTCAAGAGGAAGAACGCAAGGACAGGCATTTCCGGCTGTCGCAGGGTCGGCACTGCAGCCTGCAACGGGGAGCCTGGCCATGCCGGCGCGTCCGGAGCTTCCTGGTCCTATCCCAGCCTTGTCCCACAGAGGCAGAGTTGGGGGTCCGCCGAGGGAAACCGGGACATGGGGCATTGGTGGCCCCGCACTAACGAGGCGTAGCAACACAGAGCCTAAGCCAGGGCCGGGTTGGCGCTGACGCGTGGACGGTTCCGGAATCTTTCCCTGCCCAGCAGCGCTGGTCATGGCTGACCAGCATTGTCCCCCGGAGGCTAAGAACCGCCTTCTTAAAACAAGCAGCGGGAGTGAAGAGTTAAAAACAAAAGGTGAGCGGGCACGGCTCCAGCCCAGCTACTGCCTTTGGATTCCAAGGGGGTGTGAGAGCCCCGTGCTTGCTCCTCCCTCCGCCTCCCAGCTCGCAGAGCTGGAGGAACAACACCAGGCTTTGCCCTGGGCCATGGATGCACGCCAGAGCCTGATTCCCACACCACAGTCGGCCTTTCACTCCAACAGCTCAGCAGGAGATCAAGGCCAAAGCCCCAGCACAGAGGAGCAGCAGCAGGAGGGCGGGCGAGATGGCCCAGTGGGCAGAGCAGCAGCAGGAGGGCGGGCGAGATGGCCCAGTGGGCAGAGCAGCAGCAGGAGGGCCAGGGAGATGGCCCAGTGGGCAGAGCAGCAGCAGGAGGGCCGGGGAGATGGCCCAGTGGGCAGAGCAGCAGGAAGGCGGGGAGATGGTCCAGTGGGCAGAGCAGCAGCAGGAGGGCCGGGAGATGGTCCAGTGGGCAGAGCAGCAGCAGGAGGGCCAGGGAGATGGCCCAGTGGGCAGAGCACACCGGCACGCAGGAGGCCTGGATTCGGCTCCAGCACTGCTGTTTCCCCCAAGTCCAGCCGGGACTAGTGTCTCAGTGCACGCAGACCGAGCCCCCCCCAAAACAAAAGGAGCTAGTACAGGGGTGACGGGGAGATGCCATGTGCAAGACCCCAAGTTCAACTCCCAGCACCACCAGGTGTGACCCTGAGGTCCCCAGTGCTACTGGACTGAGCGGCAGTGCTGGGAACCAGAGTTGAACTGTCCAGCCCAGGAGGCCCCAGACCCAGGCACACCCACCCCAACAACAACAAACAGGCCTTGGGAGGGTCCCCCAACACACACACAATTCACTGGAACACAGGCGCCCACAGACCTGCAGGCACATTATTTCACCCATCACGTATAGCCAGGCAACGATAACGCTTTTTGTTTGGGTGGATTTTTTGTAAATTCAAATAATTTTATTTCAAGAGATTTACTTAGAGAAGCGTGAGGGTGACAGAGAGAGAAGGTTACGTGGTCACGAGAGAAGGAGGCTTCTCACCAGTGAACTTTTTTTTTTTTTTTTTGCTTTTTGGGTCACACCCGCCGATGCTCAGGGGTTACTCCTGGCTCTGCTCTCAGGAATTACTCCTGGCGGTGCTCAGGGAACCATATGGGATGCCGGGATCGAACCTGGGCCGCCATGGGCTGGCCGTGCAAGGCAAACGCCCTACCCGCTGGGCTATCGCCCGCCCAACACCAGTGAACATTTGAGTCCCCCTTCCTTCCGGGGTTGATGGCTGGGGCTTGGGGACAACACCTGGCAGTGCTCAGGCGTCATCGTGGCAGTGATGGGGAGCCCTGTGGGGTGCCGGGGATCAAACCAGAGACAGCTTCATGCGAGGCAAGTGCATTAACCCCCCGCCTATTCCCTCTCCAGTGGTGTCTGTTTTCCTTCTTTTTTTTTTTAATTTTTTATTTTTAAAAATTACAAAGATATACAATTAAAAGTTCATATTTGGGTTTTGGTCAAACAGTGTGCAGCACCCATCCCGCCACCAGTGCCCATCTCCCACCCACCAACATCCCGGTTCCCTCCCCCCCCCCGCCCGCCCAGGCAGGTTCTTGATCTTCTTTCCCACCTCTCTCTCTTTCTCTTCTCCCCCCCCCTCCAGACTATGAATTACAGAACATACATTAAAGGGTTGTCATGTGTATCTTTTGCCTCTATTTAATGCTCAGTCTAGGTTGGCATTAGTACCCCTCGACAATTGTCAGCACACTGTTCCATTTCCTGTCTTACCTAGCCTCTGAATCCCACACGTTTGGATAATCTTCCACCTTGACAGGACCTCCTGATATATGTTTCACTTGATCTTGGATATTGGTATCATAATATTACCCATGTTTTCCTTCTTTTGAAGAAAAAAACAAGTCCACATAGAAGCTCACTCCCTCCCACCTCGCTACATGGAACCCAGCAGGACGGCGGAGGCTGGGGGAGGGCTTCCAGGACGGCGGGCGGAAGGACACCTCACCCAGCCTGATGTGCCCTTTGGGCAAGAGAAAGCCTTGCCAAAGGCCCCCGCTGCGAGCACCACGTGCCCGTGCCTGGGGCTCCGGCTCCCCCAACTGAAGGTCCTTGCAGAGACGCGGTGACTGTGCCCAGGTACCAGGCACGGCCATCTGCAGCCGGCCCCTCCTGCCCCGTGAGAGGGCCCCCACCCCAGCAGCCAGGAGCTTGGGATCCAGGAAGCTCCAGAAGCATGAGGGCCCTTGACACTGCGGCAAAGTTGCCCAAGCTGATATTTCTTTGTATTTTTTTTGAGGAGTGGAGGGTCAGGGCTTACTCCTGGCTCTGGGCTTAGGGATCACTTCTGGCAGTATCCGGGGGGACCCTACGGGACGCCAGGAGTCAACTGCATGCAAGGCAAACGCCCTCCCGGCTGTCCTATGGCTCAATCATCTGTCACGGAGGGCTCCCGGTCAGTCCCCTGTGAGGCTCTTCGGTCCCCACAAAGCACAGAATCTGTAACCTGGAACCCCAAGGAAAGAACCCCGCAGGGCAGAGCAGGAGACCAGATGGAGCGGGGCAAGGAGGCGGGGACAGAGGCCTCCAGCAGGGGCCGGGGAAAACCACAACGTCCACTGTTTACCCAAAGTGGCACAAACACATGTTTGCCGAGAAGCCTGGGACCGGCGGCGGCTTTCGGGGCTGTTTCCTCTCACGCGCCAGAGCCGGTCGGCTGCCCCATCAAAGGCCCTAAAGACAAGGCTTCCTTTGAGACCAGTTTAAAGCCCTCCTACGGGAGCCGGGGCAGGTTTAGGACGATCCGATCCCTGCCTCTCCCAGGCCCGGAAACACCCCAGCCCCCGCTGGCTGCATTTCTGGGTCCCCGTTCAATTCCTGAGTGTCTCCGAGGGCAAAGCGGGTAATCGCTAGCCACCAGGTGTGGGGGGGCGTGAGATTAGGCTCCACCCGCAGGACTTGTCTCCGACAGCTGCTTCCTGATAAAGACCCCGCCCCCCACAGGCTCCACCTGACACTGCCCACAGGACACAGGATCCCATGACCCACAGGGGCCTGCCCAGCTCTCCTGAGCTGCAGAACAAACAATAAGGCGTGGGGGGGGGCACCCCGGGGCTCCAGGCAGATGCCAACAGGTGCTAAGAGCCCACACAGCAGGCACCACCCGGCCTTGCCAGGAGCACATCATGAGCTCAGCCCTGCGCTACCAGGGAAACTGAGTTCAGGTGTGTGTAGGGGGAACCCTCCGTGGCTGCTGCGAGCCCCCAGGACACCAGGCTTGCTCTCTGCGGGCCCGTCCAGGATGGCGGGGGCGCTGGTTGGGGAGAGCCCTGGCCGGGGGGTGGCTGGCTGGCTGGGACTCTGGATGCTGGGGGCTAAGCTCCCTGAGGGCTGCTGCTCTGCCGACACCCCCAGCTCCCAGGTTGAGGTCGGGGTGAGAATCAGCCCCCACCGCCCACCTTGCCTATCTGGGAATGGCCTGGCTGCAGCCCCAAGCTCGCAGCAGGGAGACAGGGCGATGCCTCGCGGCTCTCGGAACGTCAGACTGAGCCCGCTCACCAGCTCTGCCCACAGCAGACTCTGGGGGCCGAACCAACCGGGACTAACTTCCTCTGGGCTGGATGGAGGACCAGGGGTGGCGCTGGCCACCAGATGTGGCCCGCAGTGGAAGGCTGGGCCCAGGCACACCTGCAGGGATTGAGGGGGCAGCGGGAGTCCAACACGAAGCGGAACACTGGGGGGCTCAGAGTGCCCTGAGGACCCGTGTGGCCCCTCGGGTACCTCAGAGGGGAGATCGGAAACCAGCAGCCTTGGGCTCCAGGAGTGAGATAGAAAAGTGGACGTGGCGGCTCCAGGCAGAAACAAAGAGCAAGAGGGCCCAAGTGTACTTAAACATTCTTCGGAGGGGTTCGGCCACATCCGGTGGTGCTCAGGGCTTACTTCCGGCTCTATGCTCAGGGACCAAACCCAGGCCCCGGCATGCCAGGTGAGTCCCTGACCGCTGTGCTAGCCACACGGGCCCTCTCTGAGGCCTGGCCACTAAGGACATCAGCTGCCTGGGAGTGCAGGGCACCCCTCACTGCCCGCAGCTCCTCCCAAGAGCACTGGCTCTGGGTGCTGGGGAAATACAGCGGCCCACCGCTCCCGGTGGGGGAAAGGTCCACGTGTTACTCGATGATGTGACATCACTTTGATTCAATCCTTTCAGTCCTGATGGCCTCAGCTGTACACCCAGGCCTCCGGGGAAGGGCGCGCTCGGCTCAGTTTGCTGGAACTTTGACAAATCTAGTCCAGGACAATTTCCAGAGGAGGAATTTATTTATTTATTTTGTCCTTTTTTTTTTTTTTGGTCACACCCGGCAATGCTCAGGGATTACTCCTGGCTCTGCACTCAGGAATTACTCCTCGCGGTGCTGGGGGACCATATGGGATGCGGGGATTGAACCCAGGTTGGCGCGTGCAAGGCATGCACTCCCTGCTGTATTTGTGCTCTGGGTCCAGGAGGGAACTTTCTTATAAGGGAGTAAAATGACATTCCCCCTTTTCTTGATGGGGGTGGGGGGCGGGGGGCTTGGGAGTCAGTGCTCAGGGGATCACTCCTGGCGGGACCCTCTGGGGTACAGAGAACTGAAGCAGGCCAGCCTGCGTCCAAGGCAAGCTCTCTATACCCCAGCCTGTGTATCTGCTCTACTATACTCCAACCTGACTCAGTTCCTTACCTTTACCGTCAACTCCCTGGAGAAGGCTTTAGCGAGCTGCGGACCCCACCAGCACAGAAACTACATTTTCTTTACTAAGGACCAACAACACAATAACCACCAACACGCTCCACCCACCCACCCACACCCACCCCCACACCCACACACACCCACACACCCACACACACACCAGCACTTATTATTTACATTTCTGTGATTGCGGAGAAGGACTTTCCTGTCGAGCCTCACGCTTGTGAATTGCGCAGGGAAATCTTTTGCCTATCTTTTATCACTGGGGAAGGTCTGGTGTGGGGAAATGTGATGGAAAGTAACAGTTAAAAAATTCCTAGCAACTTCTCGGAATATTGGAGCACCCGCAGAGGCAGGCGTCCTGCTCGCGGCAGCTCTGTGTGCATGCACCTGCGCAACATCCACACCACGGGAATCTGCTATCCCTGCACCCCCTACAGACCCCCTGCACCCCCCCCACACACACACCCTCCTGTGGCCAAATTAGCTTTATGGCTTTCTATCATGAAGCCACTGGCTTTCCCTGCTCCTAGATCCTGGGCAGAGACACTTCCAACGCTGCGAGGTGACGTGCCTAAGAACTCAAGAGAGGACAGGCGGGGGGGGCGCGCCTTACACGGCCCACCCAGTGATCACCTCCGGCCCCCAGCCGGCCAGGACCGATCCCTGGGTTCAGAGCCAGGAATAAGCTTTGAGCATCGCCGGTGTGGCCCCAAACAAAACAAAAACTCCCCACAGACCAAGCTAGAAATATCTGTGGCTTATAACACAGTGGGGCAATCTGGAAACGGGAAATGAAGTATCACAGGAATGTTACCGATTCCTCTTAGAATGAGCAAGGGAAGCGCTCAAGGCTGCCTTCCCCAGAGGCGAAGCCTTTCCTTCCAGCCTCGCCCCCACCCCAGGCCTGTTTCCAGCCGCCCTCCCCCTTCACTCATTCCCCACCCAGCTCTACGCAGTCTTGTTCTAAAACAGTTTGAGTGCCTGGTAGGGGAAACAACTCAACTTCAGCCTTTAGGGGCGTTTGTTTTGGGAGCCACAACTGACAGTGCTCAGGGCCTCCCCCCGGGTTCTGCACTCAGGGATCACTCCCTGGCAGGCTCAGGGACCATATGGGATGATGGGTTAAACCTGGGATAGCCACATGCAAGGGAAGCGCCCTCCCCACTGCACTATCGCCCCGTCCCTAACTTAGCCCCACTCCCTATTTTTGTGCTCCTAAAATATCCTGTGTTGGATGGATAATAAAGAGGGACGTCCCTTGCCTTGTACGGATGACCTGAGTTCCACCCACGGCACCACATATGGTCCCCGAAGTCCCCAAGTGATCCCGAGGTGCAGAGCCAGAAGTCAGCCCTGAGCACCGCCCAATATGTAACACACAAAACTTCGTTTTCCTTTGGGGTCACACCGGCAGTGCTCAGGGCTGACTCCTGGCTCTGCACTCAGGAATTACTCCTGGAGGTGCTAGGGGGACCCTCAGGATGTCAGGCACTGAACCTGGGTTGGCTGAGAGCAAAGGCAAACACCCTCCCGCTGTATTTTTGGTTCTGGTTCCAACAATGTCCCCAAATCTTTGCCATCTCCTTGTCTTTTCAGCTTTCCATTAAGTTTCCAACGAGATCCTCAGCAATGACAGAAGTGGAAGGAAACAGGCTTGGGGAGCCGCCACCGCCTCGCTCCGTCCCCAGACAGCCCCGGCTGCGGGCATTCATCCACAAGCGCTCCACATCTCGCGTCATGTTCCCTTGGTGTTGTTGAGTTTGTGGTTGTGTGTTCTGTAAATCATCCCTTTTGTGTGCTACCAGCTGCTTTGCTAAACATTTACACAAATTCATCTTATGTTTTGGGGCCTCACCCGGCAGTGGACAGGGCTGACTCCTGGCTCTGTGCTCAGGGACCACTCCTGGCCATGCTCCAAGGGACCATACGTGGTGCTGGAGACTGAACTGGGCGGCCACGTGCCAGGCAAACACCCGACTCCAAACGCTCCTTTCCTCCACTCTTATATAAAATTCAAAGCTAATTTATTTGGGGGCTGGGGAGGCTGTGCTCAGAGCTTATTCCTGGCTCTGGGCTCCAGGGGGTCACCTCCTGGCTCCGGCGCTTTGGGACCCATGAGCTGCAGGGCCGGCTGCATCAGGAAGTGACCTCTCCCCGGCCCCTGGTTCCTGCACAACAGTGGAGGGGGCCATTAGAAACAGGAATCCTTGCTCCTGCTCTCCGCCTGAGGCAGCCCTTGGTTCTGCAGGCGTGAGGGGGGACCCTCCCACCCCGAAGGAAACCTCTGTGCAGAAAAGTGCTCACAGCATATTCAAGACTTTCTATGTTGCTGCTTTGAATTAGAGTGGACGGACGCATTTCTCCTAAAGAGGGCCACACATAGCATATCAGATTTCCCCTGACTTTCATACTGATCCTAAGGTCTCAAGGGTGCTGGGGCGGGGGTGGGGGGTCACCAGCGCTACCCTCCATTGGTGCTTGCGGAGTTATGTGGAGATGGAAGCCGGGGTCCTAAGGCCAGCCGTGCCATCTAGCCCTTGGGCTCGCTCCCTGACCCTGAATTTTTACTATTTACTGGGCCGTACCCAGAAGTGCTATGGGACTACTCCTGACTCAGTGCTCAGGGTTTGCTCAGGGCCCAGTGCTCAGGAGCCAGTGCCAGGGCCTGAAAGCAACTTCAATCTCCTGCCTGCAAAGCATGAGCTCCGGGTCCACGGGCCCCCGCCCTAGCCCGACCTTTAGTTTTTTTAATTTTATATTTCTTTATTTTTTCTTTTATGGATCTCACCTGGCCGTGCTCAGGGGTTACTCCTGGAGGTGCTCGGCGTACCCTACAGGATGCTGGAAATCGAACCCATGTCAGCCACGTGGAAGGCAAAGCCCTACCAGCTGTGCTTTTTAGTTTCTAAAAGCGTGGCTATTCAGAGAAACGGGGAGCTTGAGGTGCCTGGCATGACAGTTGCCCCGACAGCAATGTCCGGGCCCTGCACACACGTGGCGCGACCCTCGGTGGGGCTCAGAAGATGCCCGGCGAGAAGAAGCGCCACTTCGGGCAGTTTGACCCCTAAGCAGGCGGAAGCCCACGCCAAGGCCCTGCCAACAGCAAGGCTGAGACAGCCGAGCAGGGAGGGTCCCAGAGACGTGTCCCAAGACCCCGGGCGTCGCCCACTGTGGGCTCCAGCGGTCATGGATACCGCCTACTGGGCTGGGCCCTCTTCCAGGCCGGGCTGGAGGACGTCCCGCCCCAGACACGGGTCGGAATCTTTCTGCCCACACGGGCAGCCGGTGTAGCAGGACCGCCCCACGGCAGGTGCGTGCACCGGCCTTCTCTCCCCGCAGCCGCTGACAGAACAGGCTTTGAGTTAAATGATTCACCCAACGCGCAGCCGCAGTCCGGGGTGATAAGGCGGTGGACCCTGGCCTTCTGCTAGGTGACAACGGTCAGGCAGGACACAGTGTGGTCGGTGGCCTCGGCCTTCCTGAGAGGTTTGTTTGTGCACTCACAGGACGCAACAAAATTGGGAGTTTCAACATCTTCCTAGGGCCTGGGGCAGCCAGGGCCCAAGGCTCGAGTTCAGCTGCAGCACAGGGGCCCTGGCAAGCCTGGCGGGGACCATGCTGGGGCCCAGCACCCCAAGCTTGGGGTGTGGCCCCTTGAGCTACTTGGGAGGTGTCCCCTTACCTAGGCCAACAGACTAAAATCCCCTTTCCCCCCACTCCAGGGAAAGGCCTGCTGCTGCAAGCCACAACTCAGACAGGGCCCCGGGAGACAGAGATCAATCCACTTCCTCCCTCATCCCAGAACCAAGCTCTGGGACCAGGCAAAACTCAGAGGTGAAAGGGGCTCCGGCCCAGAAGAGAGACGGGGGCGGGACGCAAAGGAGAAAGGTCAGCACCAAGCTGACCCCTTACTTCCAGGCTCCTCTGGAGACCGAGTGCCCCCAGCCTCCCCAGTCCCAGCACGAGCCACTGCCTCGTACCTCAAAATAGCAGGAACAGGGGCCGAGCAGTGAGACAGCTGAGAGGCGGTTGCCCTGCATGGCGGCAGAGCTGGGTTCGATCCCCCGGCATCCCAGAGGGTCCCCTGAGCACCACCAGGAGTAACTCCCGAGCATCGCCAGGTGTGACACCCCTAAAAGAGCAGCAGCAGGGGGTGGGGTGCCGCTGCCCTCACCCAAGAGGGCCCCCAAAAAGTTGATAGGACCCTGACATGTGGGATCTCTGGGAAAACCGAGGTGTCTGGGCTCCTCCGGAGCAGGCACGACCCTTTCTGTCCTGACCTCTGGGAGCCTGCGGGTGGAGGTGGAGTCCACACTGGCCCCACGGCGCCCCTACAGAGGATCAATTCCCAGGAAATGAAACTGACCCCAAGCCGGCAACGGGCACCCTACTCTACACAGGTACCCTGTGTCCACTCCTGGGACATAGGACAGCCGAGGCCCAGCACCCTCCCATGACCCTGCAGCCACTCACTATGGCCAGGGTCAGCTAGGGGACACCAGGCCCACAGGGCTTGGGGCTGACCCTCCCAATGTCTTTTGCGGTGGGGAATCCCAGGAGAGCCTGAGCGCCCGGCCATCCCGGCAATATCACGGGCAGCAGGGCTGGCCCCAGAGCACTTTGCTCAAGACTGGGAGGGGGGAGAAAGTACACCCTGGGTGTGACCGGAACCAGAACCAAGTCCACACGGACTCTCAATGCGCCCCAGCTAAACGCAGACAGGAACGTAGAGCAGGCACGTGGCGCATCACACACACACACACACACACACACACACTCCCAGAGACACACACACATACTCTTGTATACTTTCTTTTATACATATTCACACACAGACCCAGACATGCACACACTCAGACATGCAGACACACTCATACACACATACATTCACACACACACACACACTCAGAAACACTCAGATGCACACACTCTCTTAAATGCACACACATTCCACACTCAGACATACACACCAAGACACACCAACATACATTCACACACACATTCTCTTATGCACACACATCCACCTACACACTCTCTTATACACATTTCCACACACAGACACACATTCTTCCTCTCACACACACACACGCCCGCCCACTTCCACCGTGGGGGGCTGGCAGGAGCCCATCCTTCCAGAACACCCCAAGGTCCTGTCCAGAGCCCAGCGGGTGAGGCCCTGGGCCGTAGGAGCCCAGCTCCTTCTCCCGAGGCTGCGGACGCCCTGCAGGGTGCCGGTCAGCTGTGGGCCTGCAGGGTGCCGGTCAGCTGTGTCCAGGCAGGCTGCCTCCCCGCCCAGGTCTTATCCGGGCATCAGCCCAGATCCGTTCCTCCATCCTCCCTCCCCCATGGGCCGCTCCTTGGGTGCGGTCAGCAGTCGCCTGGGCACTGGCCTCCGACCCCTCCACACCCACCAGGTGCCCCTGCCGGCACACTCGGCCACAGAATCGATCCTACCCCCCCAAAGGTGAGGGTCTGGATCCAAGCCGGCACCAAGGGCGCCTCCTGGGACCCCCACCCCACTTTACGGCCTGCCGGGAGCCAGGATGGGACCTGGGGCCCAGGGCAGTCTAGCAGGAGCTGGGGCAAGCAGGGGTGCAAGGAGCAAGTGGGAGCCCCATAAAACAGCAGCACCCCCTGCCCGCGGGAACTCCAGACGTCAGAGGGGCTGAGACCCACCCCCAAATGCCACCTCGGTCTGCCCCATCTTTACAGTCCCTACAGGGGTTCCCAAAACCCACCCCCTCGCGGGGAGAAACAGCTGCCCTCGGGGCTGGGGCACAAAGTCAAGTTCAGGGCAGGTCACCCCATGGGCCAGTCTCTGGCCAGGTGACCTGGGGCAGCAGCAGGAAGAGAAACCCTCGTGGCACCGGGCACCTCCAAGGAGCCTCGGGGAGCAGGGCTGAGCTCCCCACCACGGCTGGGGCGTCTCGGGGCCCCCCAGAGGACTGGCCGAGATGGAGGGGGGAGGCCACACATCCCCCCACCACCCCTTCTTTTGTGCCTAGCTCTTTGTTCTCTTAAAACTCAGTCCAGCCGGCGGTGGTCCCTCCTTCACCCCTGCCTGGGAAGGGGGCGGAGGTATTACAAAACCCAGCCTCGCTCCCGGCCGGCCCCTCATTGTTTACGCGGGCCTGATGGGGAAAGCTGTCTCGGGTCCAGATGGCCGCTGGGGGGCAAGGGTGGGGCGGGGGGGCTCCCTCCAGCAACCCAAGTCGTTCAGGAGGGGGCCGGGCGGGGAGACTGGGCTTCCCAGCCCCCTTCATCCGCTCAGCCACGAGCGCAAAGACGGGGCGCCCTGGCCCCAGCCGAGGGCGCGGGCGCCCCCAGTTTGCAGAGGTGACAAGCAGCCCAGGAAGCCTTGGGCGCGCCGCGATTCTCCCCGGGAGGGGAAAATTAAAAAAAGAAAAGGAAAGAAAACTTGCCCCGGCCGGGGGCGGGATCTGGGCGCGGAGCCGCAGGAATCTGGTTTGAGTTAGCAGCGCTCCTCCCCCCCCCCGCGCCCCGCTGCAGCCCCGCACCCCGCGGCTGCGGCCGGCCGGGAGGCGCGCAGCGGCGGCGGGACGCGCCCGGGCGGGGGGTGCGGGTGGGGGCGGCGCGCGGGACCCCGCGGCCGGGGGCGGGGCCGCAGACGGTCGCCAGGAGCAGGCGATTAAATCATTAACCAACCGCTCCCGGCGGCCTGCGTGCTCCCGGCGCGGTGCTCCCGGCGCCCCCCGGCGGGACGTTCCCGCGCGCCGCCCAGGGAGAAGCGCAAAAAAAAAAAAATGGGGGCGGTTGGGGTGGGCGGGGTGCGCCCGGGCCGCACCCCAACGGGCAGCAGCGCTGGGGCCTCTCCCCGCCGCGGCCTCGCTGGCTCCCGAGGAGGCGGGCGGGGTGGAGCGCGTTCCCCGGCCCCTTCCCTGCCCCCATAACGCCCCGGCCCGGAGACTCTCGGGGCTGGCACCGGTCCGGGCCACGCCGGCGAGACCGATTCGGTCGGATTCGGGGACAAGCAACTCTGGGCGCGCGCACACGCCCCCCCCGGGGGACCCCGGCGCGCCGCCGCCCGCTGTCCACGCTCGGGCCAGCACGAGGCACACACGCCCCCACTCCCCCATTCCGGGACCCGCGGCCCGGTGGGAACCTTTCAAACGCGGGGACCCCACCGCCCCCACCCGGCCCCCGGCCCAGCTGCGCCCGGGACGCGCCCCACGGAGCCCGGCGTGGGGAAGAGGGAAACGAATCGCCGCCGCCCTCCCTCCTCCTCCGCCGACCCCGAGCTGCGCGGCATGCGGGGCCCCAACGCCCCACGCGCTCCGGGACCCCCGCGCAGCACCGGGGCGTGGGGCGTCTCCGTGTCTCCGCGGCGCGCACGGGCCGCATCGCGGCTCTTTCTCATCCTCGTCGCCCCAAGACGGAGCCCCCACAACCTGGCGCGCCCCCTAGAGCCCCCCCACAACCGGCGCGCCCCCAGAGCCCCCCCAACCCGGCGCGCCCCGGTGCCCCCAGCTCCGCAGGGCGCCGGCGCGGGTCTACCTCGGTCCCCGGAGGCGCGGGCTGCCGGCTGCGCTCCCCGCTGGGTGGGCTCGGCGCGGCGCAGGCTCCGGGCGGCCCATGTCCGCGGCCTGAGGTGTCCCTCAGGCTCCTCGGGGCTTTCTGGGCAGCAGCGGCGCGGACACGCCCCTCGCAGGCTCCTCCCGCGCCCGCCCCCGCACCCCCGCGCTGATGTCACGGCGCCGCCGCAGCCAATGGCGCTGGGGGGCCGCGGCCGGGCCGCTCGGCCTCCAACGTTCAAATCCGAAGGCCGAGCCGCTGCGGGCCGCGAGCCAGCGCGGGGCCCTGCGCCTCTATGCGCTCGGGTTCCGGACCCCCAGGCCTGCCGGGACCAGCGCGAGCCCCCGTCCCTCCTCCCCAAGGCTGGTCCCTTTTTCAAGGCCAGAAATCAATAGCCGGTTCCCAGCCCGCTTTCCCGGATCCGAGCTCCCAGTCAGAAGAATGAAGACCAAGAACTGAAAGATGGGGGGCCCCTCGAAGGACAGAAACAGGGAGAGAGAGACTTTCCGGGCCAGCCCCACAGCTTTCTGCATTATTCACTATTTATCACTATCACTATCTTCCCGTTGATCATCTGTTTGCTAGAGCGGGCACCAGTAATATCTCCATATGTCCTGTCCCATGCCAGTAGAACCCAAAGGCATCCGCGCTCAGGAACATAAAGAGCCCCAAACTATTATACTAGGTCATGGGAATGACCTTTATTATTATTATTATTATTATTATTATTATTATTATTATTGTTTTGATGGGGCTTGGGGCCCACACCCCCAGTGCTCAGGGGCTATTCCCCACTCTGCTCAGGGGGTCACCCCTCCGGTTTCCTGGAGACCTCCGCGGGAGTCGGGTCCGGCTGGGCTGCGCATGGACCACTTGCGAGGAAGCTCCTCCGTACCCACCCCCCACCCGCTGCATCCCGGAACCTCCTGGGCTCCATCCTGCTCCCAAGGGAGGCTGAAGATTTTAGTCCCAGCCCTGGACCCTCTGAGAAGCAGCTCTGGCCTGGCTTTTCCCAGGCCAGCTCGCACATCAGTAAAATCATTCCCAAGGCGCGCTGGCTGGGAACCAGGTCTCCAGACCCGATGGTGCAAAGTTGAAGTCAGTCACCCGCATCTGGCTGCTCCGTTAGCGGATCTAGTCTTGGGCTTCCTTAGAACCCCTGCGTGGTCCCTTGGGCCCGTCTCTCCTCCTCCACCCCCTCAAGCCCAGCTGTTCCTTTCCTCCACGACCTACCTCTCAGGAAGCTGCGGCTAAAGCCTGGTCTCCTCAGGAAAGCGGGTCCCACGTCCCCACTCCTTCCCGGACTCCCCTTGGCCCCCATTTGCAACATGTGTCCTTTATCGCTCCTCACTGCACAGGCTCTCGGGGCTGGTTTTCCTGCTTCCATCCCAGATGGTTACCCGCGTCCCCCCACACCCCTCCGTCCTTCCGCTCATCTGCATTCAGTGTCTGCCTTTGTGGCTCCTTACACCCCCAGGGATGGAGCCCAGGGCCAGGGTCATAGCCCCAAGACTGGAGTGTGTGTGTGTGTGTGTGTGTGTGTGTGTGTGTGTGTGTGTGTGTGTGTGTGTGTGGAGAGGGAGGTGCGATCATAATTAGCACTGCATGGCTTCCCCTACTGCAGCTCTGCCGGGGTGACCCCAAGAGAAATCCAGCTGTAGGACCTCAGGGCTGGTTATGATTTACTCGCAGGAACCCTCCCTAGTGTTTGCACTGGTTCGGTTGCCCCAGTGGTGCCTGGAGCTTACTTCTGGCTGGCTCTGTGCTAGCGGGTCACTCCTGGAGTGCTCAGGGGATGCATGTGAACAGTGCCCTCACCCCTCTGCTCTCTCTGCAGCCATAGGAACCTTTATCCAGGGATCCCTTAGCACCTCTGGGAACAACCCCACCCAGAGCACTGAGCGGGAGCATCCCCAAGCATCCAGTTCACTCTCCTCCACCCCACCCTCACAGAAGGAAAAAGATGGAGCTATAGCATGGTGGGGAGGGCGTCTGTGCTGCACAGGGCTACCCGGTTCAGTCCCGGCATTCCCTACAGTCACCCTGAGCACTGGAGGGAGTAATTCCTGAGCACACAGCCGGGTAACCCTGAGCACCACTGGGTATGGCCCAAAAGCGAACAGGCCGGGAAGCCGAGCTGAATCCCTGCAGGATTCCGTGAGCGGATGTAGGCCTTGCTATGCAGCAGCAGCTCGCGGCCCCTGCGATGGCCTTTGCTTCTTGAGGCTCTGACGAGGGCTGTTTTCCTTCTTCAGACCAGAGCTGCCTATGGATAATAAGAGAAATTAATGCAATGAAAACCATGAAGCTTGAAATCGCTGGCAGGTTCTAAGCCCTGACTTTGGAGAGGGATTTGAAGTCTTAGCGCACCTTGGTTGTAACTTGACCTCTAAGCCCTTAGGCCCAGGCATGCGTCTCTGCCTGTTAGGGCTGCCTGGGCCTGCCCATGTGGCTGGGGCCGCGTGATCCTTCCGGCTGCATGAGCCTGCCCGAGCCCCGAGACTCCCAGCTCCGGCATCGGCTGTCACGGGGCTCTGGGAGCCTTATGTGAGTTGATCCTGGATGTTTTGTGTGCCTGTTAAGCTTGCAGCGATGCTCAGGGGGTTACTCCTGACTCTGCTCTCAGGATCACTCTTAGCGGCTCAGGGGACCCTGTGGGATGGCAGGGATTGACTCTGGCTGACTGTGTGCAAGGCAAATGCCATCCCCACTGTACTATCTCTCGGATCCTCTTTAGTGATTCCGCAGCCTCTTTCTCTCTCGTTCCTTGGTCCTGTCAGAGCGGAACCGTGGACAGGTCACTCCCTTTGAGAATAAGCTCCTTCTATGGTCTCTTCTCCCCATTGCAACTTCCCTTTTCCTCCCCTCCACCCCGCCCTGCTCTTCCTCTCACAGAGGTTAGGAGACAGGGATGGGGGGTTTCTTGAGGTGCCCAAGGCCTCCTAGCAGCATGGTTTGGTGGGGGAGTTGGTGACCGGGGGCCCTGCCTCCCCTCCTGCCTCTTCATTTCCTGGTCTTGGGAACCACCTGGAGGGTCTCTCCTGGCTGGGACAGCCTCTAGCAACCAGGCTGGGAACCCCCCCCCAGAATACCAGAGCCAGAGACTCAGGGTCAGAGACACAGCCCAGAGACACAGGCCAGCTCTCTGCTAATTTCTCCTCTTCCCTCTCGAGGGCCCCACCTGGTGCACCTCCCCCCAAACAGCAAAGCCCCAAGAGCACCAGGGGACAGCGGGGTGTCCAACGGGCATGTGAATTGACCGCTCCAGGCTTGGAGGTCACAGAGGCCCTTGGCCTGTTGTTTTGGGTGAGTCCAGAGTCCCACCTGCTTTCATCTCCTGCTGGCTGCTCTGTTCAGTGACCCCCTCCTGACCTCACTGGACGCGGCAGGATCACGCCTCCTTCCAGAACTATCTCCCGAGAGCTGGAGAGATGGTGCAGCAGGTACGGCCTTTGACTTGCTCGTGGCAGGCCCAGCTTCCATCTCTGACACCTCATCGGGACCCTGAGGCCGCCTGTTCGACCAGCGGACAGAAGAAGGGACAAGGGGCGGAAGCGAGTCTCGGGACCCTCAGCAAATCGGGACCCTCTTCGGCGGCTGTCTGGGCCCCAGGCATGTTCGTGTGTCCCTCTCTGAAGACCCGGGGCTTCAGCTGCCAGTGGCCTCAGAGCCCCGTGGAAGAACCCGTCCATGTCCTTCTAGAAGTCCCATCTTGGTTCGAGAGCCCACAGGTGGCTCAGGGACATGGGCCTATTCGGGCCTGGAATTCGGATGCTCCCGCGAGATGGGAGACACAGATCCTGAGCTCTCGGGGCTGGGCTCCCTCCTCTGTTATTATTTTTAACTTTATTTAAACACCGTGACTTACAAAGTTGTTCACAGTTGCTTCAAGTATTCAGCATTCCAACACCAGTCCCTCCACCAATGTGCCCTTACCGCCACCAAAGACCCTCATTTCCCACCCACCCTCCATCCCCATGCCTGTTCCCTTAGCAGGCACTAATTGTATTGCTTATTACAACACATATCTCGGAATGGTAGTGATAAAGTCATGACCTTTTCACTGGGTTGTTACTTAAATTGGACCATCTGGGTTATTGCTTTCACTTATTGAACTTATTAAACATAGTGGGTTTCTATTAAATTTTTTAACAAAGATGTTCCTGCTAATTTTTTACAAATATTCAATATTTAACCCCAAACCCACCACCACTGCAACTACGGACAATTCTTTCAAATAGGCTCACTCTGGTGGCATGTGGGACCCAGTGTGCTATGGGTGCAAGCCTGGGGTTCACATGAGCTGCCCCACGCCTGTCGGGCGCATCACCTGGCTGCAGGCCGCACCCGAAAGAAGGGCCCCCTTAGGCCGTCTGGGACAAGTTTGCTCCCGGCGTCCCTCCTCCCCTGGGTCCAGAGGGGTCCAGCCGGTGTTGACTGAGCAGAAGGGGCAACTCCATCTGTCCAAGGCTGTCTGGGTGCCTGAGAAAGGAGTCTGGGGGCAACAGTGGGTGTGCCTTGTTGTTGCTGGAGAGCAGCCCCCAAGAGCTCGGGACCCTCCGCAGCTCCAAGGAGCGGGAAAAGACATTGCCCAGAAATGTCAGCTCAGAGACGGAGAGGCTGCCACCAGGTCCTCCAGAAAGAACTGGGGTCACCGCCTGGATGGGGACTTTGGCTGGACCCCGACCTCCCCTTCTCAAGCCCATGGTGGAGCTGTTATTCCTTTATTTGGGGGGGCCACGCCTAGGTGGTGCTCAGGGCTTACTCCTGGCAGTGCTCGGGGACCCAATGGGACGCTGCTGATCGAACCCAGGTCGGCGGATGCAAGGCAACGCCCTCCCGCCATGCTATGGCTCGCCCCGGGCTGCTCTTCTTATTTGACCTCTTCCACGTTGATGCAGGAACATCTTGAGCAGGGGTAGAGCAATAATAACAAGCAGCTGGTCGGTGCCCACAGTGGGGGACCTGGAGGGGTGAGCGAGGCCAAACTGAGAGAGCAAGAGGGAAAGAGCTTCCCGAGCAGTGACCAGGGAGGGCCTGGAGATGGGCTCTTGTTCTTCCAGAAACTTCCGCAGCCTCCAGGGTCACCCCCAGCCACCCGGCTCCAACTTGGCTCCTCCGTCCCCCCCGACCCCCCCAGTCCTGTCCTGGGCTCTGTGTGGCCCGGGGCGAGCAGGAGGCCTGCTAAGCTGTCACTGCGCAGCACCGTCCCTCCCTATATGATGTGACGGTTTGCCCAGATGTGCCCAGGGGAGTAAAGGAACAGTGCTCCCAGGTGCTCCCAAGGCCGGTTAAGGCAAGGCTTCCCCTTCCCACCCTGCTTAAGGGAACCGCCACTGGTCCCGTTTCAGAGAGCAGCCCCCCAAACCTGGAGCCTGGGCTTGAAGCTCTGTAGGACAGTGGGCTCAGGGGCCCCCCATCCCGGGCACGCACAGGGGAGGCATCCCAGAAGAGGGCAAGGGTTTCCCGCCCACTGAAAACTGGAGATTTGAGCCGATGGCCACAGGGAAGGGGCCAGAGTGGACCCCGATATCTCCAGGTTGCTTCTCACTCTGCGGATTATGGGAGGCGGTGGCAGAAAGAGGTGGGTGTTGGGGATGGTCGGCTCGGCCACATGCGAGGACATGGTACTGTCTCCGAGGTCCGTTGTGCCTTGTTACACTGAGCAATCATGAGGGGACCCCAAAGCTAAGCCATATCTCAGAATCGACTCTAACCCCATCAGGAATAAGGCACGTGGGTCCCAGCAAGCCATAAACGCTCTCCCCAAGTGGCCGTCCTGGATAAATTTGTTCCCTCCCACTATCTTTTGTTGTCACGCCGCCGCCGAGAACAACACACTCTGACAACATGGAACCCTTGCTGGCCGGCGGCTTCCTCAACAGTTTTCAAGTGAGGCTGCTGAGTCCCGAGGCCGGAAGGCCCTGCCTTGGCAGGGTCAGAGCTCATGGGGTGGGGGCAGGTCTCTTGAGTTCGCAGCAAAACCTCCCTCCCTCTGTCTTGCCAACACACCTCCTGGGTTCTTGAAATGAAAAGGAGCTCGCAGGGCCGAGGAGAAGGAGCAGCAAGTGGGCACTTGTCTTGCGCTTGTAGGACCCTTGTTTGGTCCCTGGCGCCCTCTGAGGCTCTCTGAGCTCTTCAGGGAATGACCCCTGCGTGCAGAGCCAGGAGTAAGCCCTGATGACTGCTGGGTGTGGCCAAAACCCTTCCCCCAAATA
Source organism: Cryptotis parvus (assembly GCA_021461705.1). Lineage (NCBI taxonomy): Eukaryota > Metazoa > Chordata > Mammalia > Eulipotyphla > Soricidae > Cryptotis > Cryptotis parvus. The sequence goes on from JAJIBD010011367.1 coordinate 23,981, forward strand.
AAGGGGGTTTATCTGACTGGTTGAGGGGCCCCGCTTGTGCCCACACACCAGCTCCTTCTCTGGGTGACCTGCTGCTTCCTAGCCACCACCCCTTCTCCGTCCCTGTGCCACCCCTGACTCTGAGGGCATCTCACAGTGCTCCATGCTGGGTCAGCCACAGGCGAAGCTGGTGGCCTGGGCGTCACTGAAGATGGAGAAACCCTCAGGAGTCCAGGGCAGACCAGCTACAAGGGCAGAATCAATCCCTTCCTTTCCCGACATTCAGGAACCGTGGAAGAAAGCACAGAAAAAGGATCATGGGGTTTGCTCCATGATGTCCAGGCTGGGAGGGGGTGGGGAGGCTGGGGGCGGGTCCTGACGGGACCCACATCAAATACACCCACCCCGTCTCCATCACTGTCTGACTCACACCTGGTGATGCTCAGGGCACCCTCCTGCTCTGCGCTCAGGGATCATTCAGGTGGGCTTGGGTGACTCTATGGGATGCGGTGGATCAACCTGGGTAGCTGTGTGCAAGGTAAGTGTCCTCCCAGCTGTACTGACTCTGCCCCGCTCGCCTTGTGGCCGAGATAAAGCCGCAGAGGCTTGTTCCTTAAAGCCTGGATTTTGGGGTCTGAGGATCCCGAGCACCAGCACCGTGGCCCCTGTTTGCCCTTTACTACCACCCTCCGTGCCCTGGGAAACCTCTAGGAGGCGGCTAGTCCGGTGCTGACCCACTTCCCAAGGCCCCAAGGCCCAGTGTCAGAGACTATTGTGTCTCCATCGTGCTGCTGAGTGGCCCTGAGACTCCGTCACGTGAGTCCAGCTGCTGTTCCTTGGGTGGGGAGCTCAGAGCTGGAGCCTCCCCTGGGGTGAAACCACGGTGTTGTGTCTAGAACAATCTCGCCGCAGCCCTCAGAGCTCAGCCAGGCCACGGCAAGGAGCGGCCCGTGACTCACGCCAGGTCTGCTGGGCTGGTCCAGGCAGGACCCCGGGGTGGACAACCAGGGCCAGCTGCCGAGCACAGCGGGGGAGGGACAGTCCCTGCTGAGACGCCCTGTGGCTTCTGCAGGGTCCCCCTCACTGCCCCCTTCAGGTCCCTGACCCTCCCGGAGCCTTCCGCATCTCCTCCTGCTCTGCCGAGGCCCGTGCAGTCACATGTCAGGACGGACAGACATAGGGAAGGGGATGGAATCGGTGGTCCCAGGGCAGGTCCCTTAGTGGCAGTGGTTTTGATTTCTTCAGGGTCCGTGTGAAGGGTGAGTGGAGCAGGAGACCACGGGAACCAGCATCCGTGTTGGAGCTCACGGAGCCAGACAAGAACTCACTGGCCCTCCATAACTCAACCCAGTCCTGCAGGGGCCGGTGCTTAGATAGCTCTGAGCCCCGCCCTTTAGCTTTTCTGCTGCCTGATTGGTTCCATCCTATGCAAATGAAGGTTTGTGGGACACAGACCGGATCAGACATGTAAATGAGGGGTCCAGAGTGGCCTCATGATCTGGCCGGTCCCTCCTCGCTTCCTCCCAAACTTTCAGCCTTCTCTAAACTGGAACATGCTGTGTTGGGGCGGGACAGGGTCTGCCCCTCCAGTCTCCGGCCTGTCCCCGCAGGTGGCCTGGCTTCTGCATGTTGGTGTTTCTGCTCTACCACACTTGATCTTAGCCCAAAGGCCGGCAAGCGGTTCCCTGCTCTACCTTTGCCATAAGAAACGAGTTCAACTGTGCCAGTCTCTTAGGAAGCGCCTGGCTCCATGTGAGCCCGTGTTGGAGTTTACATGTGTTCATGTTCACTTCGGGGTGTGCACACTGCTGGGCCCAGGATTGTGGTCACTTGCCTGATGAGAATGCGTGCACCAGCCCACTCCGCTGTGCCAGAGGGTGAGGCAGCCCCCAGGCAGGAGGCTACCCTACGCCGTGGGCTGGCTCGCAGCAGGGGGAGAGACTGAGCTGTGTCTGTGATTTGTGTTTTGCAGGTTGCCAGCCCCAAGATTCTCACTCTTGAGAAATGACAGCTGTGTGGTTCTCAGCCAGGGCTGGCAACAACTTCAGAAACAGGGGAGGTAGGGAGAAGGTGGAAGCCACAGTTGCCAGTGGGATTCAGGGCTGGCCAGCACTTCTCTCCAGAGACTGAAGGTCAGCTCTGTACTCAGCATACAAGGCAGAGCAAAGGTGTGCACCAGCTGTATACATGCATTTAAGGCAGAGCAAAAGTGTGCACCAGCTGTATACACACATAAAATGCAGAACAAAGGTGAGTACCAGGTGTGTACTCAGCATACAGTGCAAAGGCAAGCACCAGCTGTATACACAGCATACAGTGCAGAGCAAATGTGAGCACCAGTTGTATACACAGCATACAGTCAGAGCAAAGGTGAGTACCAGCTGTATACATAGCATATCAGTGCAGAGCAAATGTGAGCACCGTGAGCACCAGCTGTATACACAGCATACAGTGCAGAGCAAAGGTGAGCACAAGCTGTGTATACAGCATTCAAGGCAGAGCAAAGGCCCCCATGGGATGCAGTGACTGCAGGCTGCAGGAAGTTGTAACACTGAATTTCTTTTTTTTTTTTTTATTAAAAATTGGGGGTATACTCTGCTGTTCTTATTCATGACTCTACACTCAGGGATCATTCCTGGGAGCGTCAGAGGACCCTAAGGTTCCAGGGATAGAACCTGGGTTGGCCACAAGCAAGGCAAGTCCCCACCTGCTGTCTTACCTCCCCAGTCCCCGGGTCTGAATTTCGACTCTCCAGCCCTCGTCCCCCTATTCTGCAGAAGCTCCCTCTGGGCCCCGGAGAGGGAGAGTAGGGGCCCTTCGGCTGGCTGGAGCTCCAAGGAGCTTTGCGGGTTGCAATCGGGCAGCAGGAAACGCCCCCCAGGCCTGCTCTCATCCACACCCCCATGTCTCTGTCCCTGCGGGGGCCGACTGTGGGAGACTAAGCCAGCACCCCCCACCCCGGCTTCCTGCCGAGTCTGGGCTGAAGGAGAAAGAACTGAGCAACTCGGCAGGGGGAGGAGAGGGGGTGAGAACCTGGGGTCTCCCAAAGCCCGGGTGACGCCCCTGGGCCAGCCTGTCCTGTGTTGGCCACCACCTCCTCCACCGCCTGCCCCGTCCAGCTGGAGGGATCCCGCCCTGGCTCACAGCCCTGCAGCTGTCCACCCCATGCTCGGGACCCGAGATTTGCTCTGGGAAATTACCCTCTCAGCCCAGGACCACCAGCCCTAGCGGGCTCTGCTCTGGTCACATCCCCGGCCCAAAGCCTTGCCACTGCCATGGGACCCCTGATCTCATCACGCAGCTACACCGAGGCGCCCCCAAAACCCCACCCAGCAGGGCTTGGGGCTGGCGCCCTACTGCTTCCAAGTCTCAACCCGAATGTGCCCTGGCTTCTAGAATGACCCGGAAGCTCTAGGAGGCCAGCAAGCCTCTCCCTGCGTAAGCCCACATCTCAAGAGCCGGAAGTTTCCTGCAGACGGACTCCTGCTAAAAAGCATCAGAGATGGCGCTGGAAAGGGACTGGAACGGAGAATGGCAGGGACTGAGGGGAACCAGAGCCGCACCCCAAGTGTCCTTTACCCAGGAACCAAAGAGCTAATCCCTGTACGGTGCCTTCGGCAATGCCGCCTGCCTTGGGGCGCCCATGCTGAACTGTGCTTCTCAGATCAGCCTCCCCAGGCCTCTGTCTTGTTATCTGGGGCCCCCTAGAGCTGAGTGACCCGCCCTTTAAGAGCTTGTGACTGCAGGCAGCCCTCTCTGTCCCAGCACCCCTTTTTACTGAGGGCTTGTGGAGGTGGGGGCCCTTCTGGTGAGAGCTGGGTGCTCTGAGATTCTGCTGGTCCCGGGAGATCCCGGATGATTTGTGAGGGGCGTCCTGTGAGGGGAGTCCTGTGAGGGGAGTCCTGTGAAGGGGAGTCCTGTGAGGGGAGTCCTGTGAGGGGCGTCCTGTGAGGGGGCATCCTGTGAGGGGAGTCCTGTGAGGAGGGGTGACTTGTGAGGGGCGTCCTGTGAGGGGCGTCCTGTGAGGGGCGTCCTGTGAGGGGTGTCCTGTGAGGGTTTTGGGGGCGTCCTGTGAGGAGGGGTGACTTGTGAGGGGGCGTCCTGTGAGGGGAGTCCTGTGAGGGGAGTCCTGTGAGGGGCGTCCTGTGAGGGGCGTCCTGTAAGGGGCATCCTGTGAGGGGGGCGCTCCTGTGAGGGGCGTCCTGTGAGGGGAGTCCTGTGAGGGGAGTCCTGTGAGGGGCGTCCTGGGAGGGGTGTCTTGTGAGGGGCGTCCTGGGAGGGGCGTCCTGTGAGGGGAGTCCTGTGAGGGGCGTCCTGTGAGGGGCGTCCTGGGGAGTCATCCCTCTTGACTTTAGCCCTATGCCCCCTGGGGTAATCCAGGCCTTGTTCATAGTGTTTTATGGGCGGAGGAGGTGGAGGAGAGGGAGTCACATCCTGCTGTGCTCAGGGCTTGCTCCTGGGTCTCACTCAGGGATCACTCCTGAGGGGTCTCCTGAGAACCAGGTGGTGCTGAGGATCGAACCCTGTGTTAGCTGCGTGTAAGGCAAGTGCCCTGCCTGCTGCCGTGTCTCTGGGCGCACCCAGCCAACTTCTCAGTCAGAATATCATTTAATTCCACAGGACATTAGTGGCTCTGGCAGGAGCTCCTGGAGGGGGTCGTTATTTCTGTGATGGTGCCCTTGAGGGCTGGGGGCAAGAGAGCTGCAGAAAGCAAAGAGAGTGTGGAACTGCCCAGTAAAAGAAGGGAACATGAGGCTTCCCAGACGCTGTCCTTCCCAGCCTGGCCTCACGCCTGGCAGACAGTCTATGGGCACAGTCAGGAGGCCGAGACTTGGTGTGCCCTCCTTGGCACCTTGGGCCTCTCCCAGAGAGAAACAGCAACGCGTGTGTTTCCCTGTGTGTTCGGCTTCTTGCTTCTTGTGGGGGTTAGAGTGGTGACCTCCAAGTTCCTGACAAGGAGAACCGGAAACAGGAAGACCAAATCTGTGCTTGCTCGGAAGTCACAGGAAACGCAGCTCCCTGGTGGCACAGAAGAATGTGCTTGACGTAAGGAAGACAATAAAGAACTCGCTAGGTGGAACCCATTCTTTCTTGTATTTTTATTTTTTTGGTTTTGGGTCACATCCGGTGGTGTCAGGACTTAGTCCTGACTCTGCACTTAGGAAGTACAGACACCCCCAGGTGGTGTCCTGGGGGACTCTGTGGGATGCCAGGGATGGAACCTGGGTTGGCCACGTTCAAGGCAAATGCCCTCCCCACTGGAATGTTATTGCCCTTGCCCCCATTTGTGGTTTTTTTTTATAAATATTATTATTATTATTATTATTATTATCTTGCTTTTTGGGTAACACCTGGCAATGCTCAGGGGTTACTCCTGGCTCTGCACTCAGGAATTACTCCTGGTGGTAGTTACTCCTGGATCATATGGGACATTGGGGATGGAACCAGGGTTGGCCTACCCACTGTGCTATTGCTCTGGCCCCCATTTGTGTTTTTAAGTACAAATAAAACATAAAAGATACACTTTGGGGGCCATAGAGATAGTACAGCAGGTAGGGTGCTTGCTCTGCATGCAGTTGGTTGGTCAGGATTTGATCCTGGCACCACAGACCGGTCTCCTGAGCCCAGCCAGGTGTGATCCCTCAGTGCAGAGCCAGGAGTCAACCCTGAGCACAGAGTCAGATGTGATTCCTGAGCTCAGAGCCAGGAGTGACCCTGAGTACAGAGTCAGGAGTCAGCCCTGAGCACAGAGCCAGGAGTGAGCCCTGAGCACAGAGCCAGGAGTGAGCCCTGAGCACAGAGCCAGGAGTCAGTCCTGAGCACAGAGCCTGGAGTCAGCCCTGAAGCGAGCCGGGAGTCAGCCCTGAGCACAGAGCCCTCCAGGAGTCAGCCCTGAGCACAGAGCCAGAGAGTCAGCCCTGAGCACAGAGCCAGGAGTCAGCCCTGAGCACAGAGCCAGGAGTGAGCCCTGAGCACAGAGCCAGGAGTCAGCCCTGAGCACAGAGCCTGTAGCCCCGAGCACAGCGAGGAGCCCGCCGCCCGCAGCACCAGCGCCCTGAGCACAGAGCCAGGAGTCAGCCCTGAGCACAGGAGTCAGATGGCCCTGAGCACAGAGCCAGGGAGTCAGCCCTGAGCACAGAGCCAGGAGTCAGCCCTGAGCACAGAGCCAGGAGTCAGCCCTGACCACAGAGCCAGGAGTCAGCCCTGAGCACAGAGCCTGGAGTCAGCCCTGACCACAGAGCCAGGGAGTGAGCCCTGAGCACAGAGCCTGGAGTGAGCCCTGAGCACAGAGCCAGGAGTGAGCCCCTGAGCACAGAGCCTGGAGTCAGCCCTGAGCACAGAGCCAGGGAGTCAGCCCTGAGCACAGAGCCAGGAGTCAGCCCTGAGCACAGAGGCGGCCATGAGCCCAGGCCGGAGCGCCCTGAGCACAGCAAGATCTACTCCTCCTCCGCCCCTCTACACTTTAAATTCCTTGCTTTAATGATGCCTTTTAATTAAACTAGGTCTGTGCCCTCTGGGGCTGAGGCCCAGCTCATATCACACACGGGCTCTGCCATCTCCCGGCCCTTTAATCACGGCCTGATTGGCACAGCCTGAGCCTGTGGCAGTGGTGGTTCCATGGAGGCTGGTCGATGTGTGTTGTCCGAGAGCGGGACCCTGGTGCTATTCAGGCCGCCCTTCAGCACACTCTCTTTGAGCGCCATCGGGTTGATTCGACCCGAGGTAACTGGCCTGGCTCTGATCGATTTGTGGCTCCAGCTGCACCGCCCCCGGGTGGATGTGGTCAGAGCCATACGGTACCCTGCGGTGGCATTGCTCCATCTCTGACATCTGGGGGTGTGGGGGCTTTGCAGAGACTGTGATGGAAACGCCCAGAACCTGCTGGCAGAGAGGGGTCGGGCTCTCTAGGATAGCGGACTACAGTGTCCAGGTGTGTTGGGCCTATGGTTCCCCTTCCAGAAAAACATTCAGCTTTCCCTCCCCCCCCAGGAAAGCGCCTGCCTGCCGCCTGCCTGCCTGCCTGCCTGCCTTCCTTCCTCTCTCTCTTTCTTTCTCTCTCCCTTTCTTTCTCTTATTTCTTTCCTTATTTCATTCCTTCTTTCTTTACCTCCCTCCACCCACCCACCTACCTTCGTTCCTTCTTTGTTCCTTCCTTCCTTCACACCTGGCAATACTCAGGGCTTACTCCTGGCTCTGCCCTCAGGAATCACTCCCGACAGTGCTTGGGAACCCCATAAAAAAATGCTGAATCAAGCTCAGGTGTGCCACCGGCAAGGCAAGAGCTCTCCCCACTGTGCCATCTCCCCAGCTCCTCTCTTCTTTCTTATTTAGTTTTAGAGCTACCCCTGGCTCGGTGCTTCGGGGACCATACAGGGGGCTGGGCATCAAATGAGGCTCTGCAGCGTAGAAGACAAGTGTCTTGATCGCGGTCAGCAGAGACGAGCCTTCTCTCAGTGGGGCAGGCCGGAAGCACCACTAGGCACTCTGTGGCTTCCACTGCCCGCACATGTGTTCAGGGCTCTGGGTCAACACTTCGGGAAACACTAAGGCCTTGGCCTGACTCCTCAGGCTCCGGAGAGCAAGTTGCTGGTGCTTCCTGGCACAGGCGACGCACCTGGCGCAGAGCTATGGCGAGGCGCTAGCGCTGGACTCTCCCAGGAGAAAGTTGCGTCTTGGACGCCTGGCCCAGGCACCGGCCAGCAGGGCAGACTGGCTGGGACTGGCTGGGCATGCAGGGCCCCCCACTTGCCAGGGGAGGTGAATAACAGGTGCTTCCGGACTCCAAAAAAAAGTTTATTTATAAAATACACAAGTTTGACAGGACCGGAACTGCTCATCAGGGATATTCACATCAGTTTCTCTCTGAACTGCTCATGGTGTATATTTCACATCAGTTTTTCTCTGACCTTTCATTTAAAAAATAAACCTGCTAACAAGTATATGACATTTATAGATATAGTTTTTTTTCTTACAGACACCTGCCATAATGAACACTCTTTCCATTAATTTTTTTCATTATATCTTTAAAATAAAAAAAATAAAGATTTGTGTTGGTTTTTGCTTTCAGAGTCCATATGCATAAAGAAACGTGACAGGCTGAGACGCTTTGGGTTCTGACTCGGACGGCAACCAGGAGGGGCGTGTGTGGGCATCTGTGCTCTGGGAGCCGTGGCAGATGGCCCGCCCCCCCCGCCCCTCACCTGCACTCACACTTTCGGGGGCGGGGCAGCGTGGGCGGGCGAGGCTACCGCGAGGCTGGTCCCTTTGCTGTGCTGCCCTGGTGGGGACGGCTGGCCCCCAGCTCCTCACTTCCACGGCTCGGGCGGGGAGGCACCCACGGCTCGCAAGCTCCCGGCAACCCCCTGGAGGAGACTTCGGGGACCCGGAGGAGCTTTTTGGTTCGTTTTGGCAGTTCTGGGTGTGAACTCTGGGTTGGGTGGGGGTGGGCAGTGCTGGAGTGCCAAGTGTGGGCATCCAGGTGCAACCCCAGGAGATCCCCGAGGGCACGAGAGACAAAGGCGCCAGGTGGCAAGTGTCCCAGGTGAACCCCTGCACACTGGGAGAGGTGCCTGACAGGAAACAGAAAGAGAGCCCGTGGGCCCCCGGAGGCCTTCACCCCACTCTGGGGGGCTCCACCACCCACAGCTATGTAAACAAGGCCATAGAGATGTCCTCTTCGAAATCGGGGCTTCCCCAGCTGGGAGCCTGATTCTACTGGTGGCTGGCATGGCAGCGACCCAGCACACGGTGGTGGTCACTGCGGCCCTGCCCTGTCCACAGGCTCACTGCAGGACCTGGCTTCCGGTGCCCTCTCCCTCAGACAGCAGATCCCAGTCACGCCCTAGGTGGGAGGGAGACAGGCTGCTGGAGCCCACAGAAGCAGCAACATGAGCCAGGGCTGGGCCGTCTGTGCGGCCCCTCGCACACGTGTGGGCGCTCTGAGGTCGGCTCTGCCCATCACGTGATCCTCACGCCTGCAGCTGTGCCTCTGTGGGCACCTGGGGCCCCACACGTGTGGCCTTTTTGGGGAGTCAATGCCAAGCGTCAGCGGGCGTGAGTGGAGGGGTGGGGGAGCCAGAGGATGTTGGGCCCCTGGAACTCACAGCCACGGTCTCTTTCCCACCCTTTCCCTGGGCCGTGTGCAAAGAACCCCCCCTCCTGCAAACTGGAAACTTCCTTAAATGGCTGAACCCTGATAGCCAGGGAAAGGCGCCGTCCGTGAGGAAGATGCCGGGAGGAGAAGAGAAGCAGCCGCAGACAGATGTGCTGGAGGAGGAGCCAGACGGGCTCCCCCTCGGAGACCCCTGGGGGCACCGCTCGGTTAGCCTGTGTGCTCAGGTCCGAGCCCACAGCTGGCCGTGTCCACACCCCCTCGCCAGCCAGGGGCCTGTGGCAGCTCTGGGCCTCCCACTGGGCTCGTCCCTCCATGTCCCTCTCCCTGGGGACTGTTCTCAGCCCCTCCCCCAGAGCCGGGCTCCCAGGCTGGGTGTGGCCCCCAGCTGACCCCAGTGTCCTGCTTTTGCCTGGTCGGCTGGGGGCGCCCCAGGAATTGGCGAGAAACCTCCTTCCCTTGACCCCCGGCCTAAATTTCTGATCTGCTGGGGCGGGCTGACCACGGGACCAGCTTTTTAAAGAACACTCTTGGCGCAGACCGCGTCCACTGCGCAGGCCGTGTCCACCGCTATTCTCGTCCTCGGCCCCCTGGCCAGCCCCAGGCAGACTGCCGTGCACCCTGCCAGCCGGGTCGAGCGGGGACAGGACCCACCTTGCCCCCTGGCTGCTGTCACTCAAGGGCAGTGGCTCGGGTTCTTGGGCTGAGCAGACCTCGTAAGCCAGAAGAATTCTGGCCTGTGGCCAGGGGACAGGCCTGTCCGCTGGGCTCATCCTGCTGGTGAGCAGGCCCCGAGGAATCCCCTGGAAGGGAGCCCTTTCTTTGAGTACGTGTGCACATGTGTGTCTGTGCATGTGTACGTGAGTACATGTGTGTGCAAGCATGTATATGAGCATGTATGTGTCTGTGCACGCGTGTGACCATGAAGATAATTAGTAGCTTCCTGGACCTCTCCAGAGTCCCAGGGCTGCCTCTGGGACCCCTGCCTCTGCCCCCCATGCGTCCTTTTGGCCTGCTGGGCCCCGTGGGGGTGGGCTGGGCGCCCCCGCAGGGCGCGCTGAGGCAGTGGAGCTCAGGGAAGCACATCCTGGGGCGGGGGCACTTTCCTTTCTCTAAATGAACTGGGTGTGGGGTCGGGCCCCGAGTTCTGCTGGGGCCGCACAGGGTTGGGGTGAGGGGCGGCTGCACCCCAGATTCCCTGCTGCCTCCTTCCACAAGCCAGATACCCAGCCCAGTGGAGTTCCAGAAGCTTCTCCCTGGGCCACGTGTGCTGGCCACCTCTGCAGCCTCAGCCCCTCCCTCTGGGACCTGCCCCCTGTCCACCACGGCCACTTCCCTCTCGATGGCTCCCCCAGAGCATGAGTGAGCCCCCCAAATCTCTGAGACCCCCTACTCCGTGGGCCGCACCCACCACACAGCTTCGTCCCCTCCTCCTCAGCACAAGCTCGGTGGTCCTGCAGCCCCCTGGGCAGCTGACTCAGTTTCTCTGCTTTGTTCTTCCTGGGGGTGGGGAGCAGGGCGGGGACTTCTCTTCCGACGTCAAACAAACGACGAGAACCCTGTGATGGGGCGCGGGAGCCCGGGGCCAGGCTGCTGGAGGGCGGTAGAGGGTGTTTTGCTGGCTCTGGGGGTTCGGAGGGTTCTGGGGCGTGGGGGTCCGACTGGCCTTGGGCCGGAAAAGGCTGCCCTGCTGGGGCCGCCGCTGCCCAGGGTGGGGTGCTCCTGCTCCGTGGAGTCGCTCTCCCCGTAGCTGGAGGACTGTGCCCGCGAGATGCCTCTCTGCTGCCGGCGCCAAGAGTCGTAGTAGGTGGGGTCGCTGATGTAGTGGTTGACGAAGGAGTGCGCCTCCTGGTGGCCCGGCTCAGCCTCGCACTCGCTGTCGCTGCCCTGGGGACAGAGGGGTGTCCTCAGACAGGGCCAGGGCCTTCGGCTTCTGCCAAGCCCATCCTGCGGCGCCTCTGCCCTCTTCCTGCCGGGGGCACAGCCCCCTCTCCTGAGCCCCACCCCCCCGTCAGAGGGGGCACACCCAGCTATATCTGGCACAGAGCTGGTGGGCTCCTGATAGAACCCCTGACCCAAAAAGCTCTTTTCTAAAATCATATTAAAAAAAAAAAAAAAAAAACCGGGGCTGGAGAGAGTTCTGTGGGTTGGGCACGAGCCTTCCGTGCGTTCCACGCGCCATAGGGTCCCGCCAGGAGTGATCCCTGAGCACAGAGCCAGGAATATGCTCTGAGCCCTGCGGGTATGGCCCAAAATTTTAAAAATTAACCCCATGTATTTGGGTTTGGGGCCAGGCGTGACAGTACGAAGGGTTCCTCCTGGCTCTGTGCTCAGGGGGTCCCTCCTCCAGGCAGGGCTGAAGCGACCATAAGCAGAGCTGGGGACCGAACCAGGGCGGGCTGTGCGCAAGGCAAGTACTTTACCTCCTATACGCTCTCTTTTCTGCCCCTCTGTTATTATTTTTAAAAATAATGAACACCATTTATTTTGGGCTTGGGGCCACACCCAGCAGTGCTCAGGGCTTCTCCTGGCAGAGTTCAAGGATTGCTTCCGGCGGTGCTCAGGGGGTTGTATGCGGTGTAGGAAATCAAACAGTGCCGCCACAAGCGCCTTAACCCTTGTACTATCCCCTCCAGCCCCCTCGACTCGGCCTTTCACGCCTATATTCCTTTTTGTCGCTCAGTGTCAATCAAAAGATGGGCACTGAGGCCCCCTCGGCTGACTATTCTAATCTGGGTGCGCCAGGGAAGCCCCACCTGCGACTAGGGACAGCCAGGGCAGACGACCAGCCCTTGGCTCTCCCACACACGGCCCAGAGCCCACCCAGGTCTGCTCCCAGGGGAGAACAGCGCTGAGGGCCCCGAGACGGCGTTGGGAGGCGGGAGCTCGTGCCTGGGCATTCAGGGCCCAGGGGCCACCCTGCTACCTGCCACCCTCAGCACCTCTGGTAGCCCCATGACCACAGGCAGGTCCTCAAGACGTGACAACACCCAAGAAAACAATATCACAGAAAGCGCTGCAAGTTCACACAGGATTTACCCAGCAGCTGAGCCTGCAGAATGCTGCAGAGTAACAACTTTTTGTGTGTGTGTGGTTTGTGGGGTTTTTGCCTCCCCCTTGTTTTTTGGGGGCACACCCAGCGGAGCTCAGGGATGACTCTTGGCTCTGAGCTCGGGGGATCACTCCTGGTAGTGCTCCGGGGACCTATGGGGCGGTAGGGATGGGACCTGAGGTGCCGGATGCCAAAGCGCCTTCGCTGCTGTGCCATAGCTCCAGCCCTGCCTGCCTCACGCTGTGGGGGCCACACCCAGGGTGCTCAGGGTTGGCTTTTGGCTCCGGGCTCAGCGATCTCTCCTGGAGGGGCTTAGGGGGGCCCCTCTGGGGTGCCACAGACCAAGCCAGAGTTGGCCACAGGCAAGGCCAATTCCTCAGCCTTGGCACCATGTCCCAGCTGTGCCTAAACGTGCTGATCCCGCAGCTGAGGACAGCAGGGTCTGGCAGGGGGAAGGCCCCGAGCTGGCTCCCCCAGCCTGCTACCTTCCAACCCCTCCACCGAGCTGCTCTTCTTCATGGACCTCGTAACTGTTAATTACACAAAGCAAATCTGCAGTTGGAGCTCTCCCGGCCCGTCGGGGTGGTGAAACAGAGTCATCTGGGGTGGTAGGAGTAACAGCACGGAATCTGAAATGTGGCTAAAAATACCCACGCCCCTCCCCACCGGCTCCCAGCCGCGCTGTGAGAACCAAAGAGAACAGATGGGAAACTTCTGGAATTCTGGGAAGAGCTGCTCCGGATGTTAGCGCCTTGGTGGCAAAGTGTTGCTTCAGTTGGGCGCTCGCTCCCCAGTGCCTCAGCCCATCCCGGCGGGGCGCCTGGCTTGGAGGTGGTGGGGTGTCAGCTAAAGGGTAGCGGGGTGGGGGCTGGAGCCAGAGCACCTCCCGCCCACCCAGCAGGGACTGCTTTGCGCTCTGGACCTGCGGCTGGTTTCTCTGACCAGCCCCGTCCACCTTCTGCACCCTTCTCTGCCCCCTCCCAGGGGACGCTGATGCCCCCGGGGACTGCCGCCCTCCCCGTGGGCAGAGCCGGGAGCCCAGGACAATGGAGAGTTCCTGGCAGGCCGGCTCCCAGCTCGGTGACGGTGACCGTGACTCTGACGCAGCACAGCACAATGCGAGCCGGCTCTTTGCCACAAGGACAACAGCGCGTGAACAAAGGGGCCGGGCTGGCCGATGCTTCCATATGGCGGGTGAGGGGCCAGGCTGGGCCCCGGCTGTGGGGTGCTGGCACAGAGGCCGAGGTGACCGGTCACCCACGGAGGAGGAGGGTCTGTGAGGCGGCCGTTGGGCCCCCCAGCCCGTGCGGCCCATGGCTGAGGGCCTGGGTCTCTCTGGCCAAGGGGCGACAGGACAAGGCTGAGCTCATTCCTGGCCAGCTGGTCACTGACTTGGAGCCGTCACAGGAGCCACAGGGAGCCACACAGGCACACAGAGAGTGAGGGGCCAAGAGGGCCAGCAGGGAGAGGAGAGCAGTCACTCACATGCACACACACACACACCCACACACATACATACATACTCACATGCACACACCACACACACACATACATACATACTCACATGCAAACAACACACACATACATACATATATACACACAGAAAACACACACACACAGAGACACACACACACACACACACACCCGCCAGGGCCCCAGAGGCCTGAGGGGAGGTGGGATCTGGCTCTTGTGCACGGGGCAGACCCCAAAGCCGTTTATCCAGGTCGCATCAGAGCCCAGCCCCCTTGCCATGCTCGCGATGTGCCCGAGTTGTGGGGGGCAGATTCTGCTGGGGCTGGGGAGGGGGGGTAAGGGGAGGCTTGTGTGTGTGTGTGTGTGTGTGTGTGTGTAGGAGGTGCATGGGGCAGGGCCTGTGGCGGTGAGCAGGAGCAGGGGGCCGTCTGCGCCCCTCCGCCCTCCAGAGACTCTGCGAGGTGCGCCCCAGCATCTGTTTCTTCTGGGGGTGAGGGGAGAGGGAAGGGGCGGGCCGGGGCGCATTCACCGCATTGGCGTCAGTGAGCAGGGTACAGAGGGGCCTTTCAGAGCCGTCCAGGGCCGGCACAGACCTGGCGGGGGACCCCACCGAGCACGCCTGCACGTCTGCCCGAGGGGCGGCGATGGCCGTGTCCGGGAGGGGGCCCAGGTCTTGGTGTGGAGACGGGCCCGGGCAGAGGGGGGGGGCGCTCATGTTGCTGAGTCCCGGCTCTGGCTCTGGCCCCCAGTGGCAGGTCACCCGGCGGCTCCCTTTGCGGCCAGATGCCCCATCTGTGGCTCTGGGGCCACTTTCGGCCTTGAGCCAGGGTCTGGCCTGAAGGGCCGCAGTCAGCCAGGGGGCAGGGGCAGGCACCGCTAAGCATCTCCCACCGGGCGCCCCACAGACTCCCTCTGCTCCAGCTGGGAAGGTCAGCAGTGACCCCTGGGGGAGGGACAGCGGCGCCTGAGCACCAGGCTGTGCGTGGGGGTTTCTCTCGCTGTCCCGTGTATGCAGACTCGATCCTGCGGCCGTGTGCTGAGCCGAGGCAGTGTGCACACGCTGCACTTCTCTAGCCTCCATTTCCCCAACTGCTCAGCAAGGCTCTTCCCTCCACGGGGCGGGACTACAGCGGGGCTCCTCCCCGCAGGGGGTGGGGCTACATTGGGGCTCCTCCCTCCACAGGCAGAACTACAGCAGACTCCTCCCACCGCGGGGCGGGACCACGCTTGACTCCTCCCACGACGGGGCGGGGCTACACGTTCCCCAGGCACAGAAACAGCAGGTATCACCGGCTTTCTCCCAGCTCTGTGTCTGCTGGAAGTGATGTTCCAGTTTGGCATCAACGCTGACCTCTGGGGCCTGAGAAGCTGGAAGTGGGGCTACACCCCAGGCTGACTGAGGACAAGCAGTGACCACAGAGACCCGGGGCTTGGAAAGGGAGGGCACTGTAAAGCCCTGCCTCCCTGCACCACAGGCCCCCCATCCTGTTCATATTCGGGTGAACTGCCACCTCCTCCAGGCAGCCCTCCAGGGAGTCTCGGGGCAACAGGGTCTTCCCTGAGAGCTTCCAGCACAACCTCTCTGCCCTGCTCAGGGGTGACTCCCGGCTCTGCTCTCAGGAATTACTCCTGGCTGTGCTCAGGGGACCGTATGGGATGCTGAGGATCGAACCCAGGTTGGCTGCACGCAAGACAAACGCCCTCCCCCTGTACTACTGCTTTGACCCCAGGGGGCCATTTTCTAGATTCTTCTCCAGGTCTGACAGGGAGCAGGTGCCTCAGTTCCTGCTTTCCCCAGATGCCAGGGATTGAACCCGGTCAGCCATGTACAAGGCAAGTGCTCTACGCTCTGTACTATGGCTCTCGCCCTGAAATGTCAGTGGCTGTGTGGCCACATCACAGTTCTCCACAGCCCAGGGAAGGGGGCACAGGGCACCAGGGACGGGGGCACAGGACCAGGGACAGCAAGGCACCAGGGACGGGCACAGGGACCAGGGGGGCACAGGGACCAGGGATGGGGACATAGGGACCAGGGACGGGGCTGAAGGCACTTCAGTTTTGCAGCCTGGACTCCTACGCTATCTGCAGCGACCCTAAAGCCAGTGGACTCCACGCTACCGCAGCGACCCAAGCCGTGGACTCCTACGCTATCTGCAGCGACCCTAAAGCCAGTGGGCTCCTACGCTATCTGCAGAGACCCTAAAGCCAGTGCCTGTTTGGCAGACACATTCTGGCTTCTGGGGAGGGAGGAGGAGGAGGTCACCTCAATGGTCCTCACTGCTCCTGGGGCAGGGATCGAGCCCTGGTCACCTGCAGGCAATGCAGGGCTCAGCCTGGAGCCTCAGTAAGAACATTCTGGAGCAAATGCGTCTGATTCTCTGCTTGGAAAAGAGCAAATGAGCCCTCTTTTCTCAGCCCCCCCCCCCCCCACACCTGAGTTTGAACCTAACCATGGTGCCTCAAGCACACAGCCCCATCTGGGGGACGGACAGGAGGGAAACGGTGCCCCTCCCCTGACCAGCTCTGACCCAGCTGGGTTCCCCTTAGTGAGTCACGTCCCAAAGGCCTGGCTCAGTGGGAGGTCCCTGTGCGCCCTCTGGGCTCTGCTGACCGGCCAGTAGCTGGGCAACCATGGGGTGCCCCTGGGACAGGATCCAGGCTGTGGGCGCGCCCGGCCTGCCCCGGCCTTGCTGCCTGCGGGCACTTCGCCTTCTTGTCCTCTTCTCTTGGAGGTGGTCAGGAAGCGCCAGGGAGCGGGACGCCAGGGCTCTTCCCTGCGGCCCTCAGGCATGGCCACGCCTGGAAGCACGGTGTCAGAGGCCATAACACTGTCCTGTCCCCTGTCATGTCCCCGGAGCTCCCTGGGGTGGGCCACGTCTCTGATGCCCCCTTCACAGCCCAGGAAGGACCCAGGTCTGTGGAGGCCCTGCCCTCCCTCTGGAAGAGCAGCCGTGATTGTTTGGACTTCAGCAGCCCGGGACCCCGCCCCTGCAGACCCACATGCTAAGCAGACCCTTCCTACCCATTTCACAGATGGTGAAACTGAGGCTCAGGGCGTCTCCTGGCCGCTGAGGGCCCAGATTCCAACTCGGTGCCTGGTTCATCCACACTGCCCGCCCCTGCTTCTGAGCTGTGGGATTGGTCAGTTGTAACGTCCACACCAGCCCGGCTGTGCCGGCAGCCTCTCTCTGAGCCACACAGAGCTGAGCTTGCAGGTCTCAGGGCCATCAAGAATCTGGGGACCCTGGCTGCAAACTCTGAACATAGTCTGGGCTGCAGCTGCCCACACAAGGCTTCTGGAAAGTTCCCTGGGGCCCTGCGAAGTTTCTGGGTCGGGTAGGGAAGGGGGGTGAGACCCTGGGGTGAGGGGTCTGGCCCAGGCCTGCGGTTGGCAGGGCTGCCCTTGACCCCCAACCCGGCGCTCAGCCCTCACCTGGGAGTCGGAGATCTCGGAGGGCTTCTCAGTGAGGCTGCTGCTCTCGGCGGGGATGAGGTCATTGTACTTGGTGACGTCCTCATCCGAGTAGTGGAGGCTGCCCGGACTGGGCCTGGGAGGGGACCATCGCGAGAGGGGGTGGCTGAGAGCGAGCCAGGCTCACCCCTGCGAGCCCCTCGGGGAGGCTGAAGTGAGGCAGGGCTGCGGTACAGGCTGCGGGCGCCTCCGTCCTGCTCCCTCATCTCATGATGTGCAGCTGGGGCTGGGAGCACACGAGGCCCGGGATCAGGCCCCTGGGTGAGCTCTGGGATGGACAGAAGGGGAGCGTGTCGGAGCTGGGGTGACTGTCCCAGAGCCCTCCTGAGCCTCCCCAAGGCGCCCCAAGTCTGAGGCTTGGGGGCCAGCGGGCCTCGAGCACACGAGGGTATTCGGGAGCGAGCACAAGCAGGGGGGCACAAGCACGGCGTGGGCAGCCCCCACCTCTGCCAGCCGTGGGGGCCAGGCTGTTCGCCCCGTTCCCACTCATCTGAGCTAATGGGGGGGTCAGGGCTCCTCAGTCCTGAGCCTGCTGGGCTAGAGCTCTGCAGGGCAGGAGGCTGGGGCGGCCCGGGCAGGAGCCTGCCTCAGTGAGGCTTCTGGGACCCTGGCCAGACCCCAGGGTCTGCTGGGCGCTCATAGGTCAGAGCAGGGGCCGGGCAGGGCGCCGTACCCCACCCCGCCCTCTGCCTGCCGCGGCTGCACCCCTCAAATCCCTGCAGACGCCAGTGACACGGCAGCTCCCAGGGACCGGGGACCTACCCACACTTGTGTGGGGAGTGGGATGAGGGAAGTGGGGGGGAAGGGAGGGGGCAGGGTGGGCGGGGACGGGCACATGGTGGTGCTTGTGTCCACACCTCAGTGCAGGGACCCCAGGGCAGCGGAGTGGCCTTAGCTGTGGGCACTGGTGAGTCACCCCTAGTCCTGTGGCGCGGTCCCGGTGCCGACCTGGCAGGGCCGTGGAGCCACTCAGGCTTCAACCACGGCCTCAAATGGCTCTTTCTTCCCCAGGCGGGGCGGGCAGGCAGGCGCCCCTCCTTCGGTGCCCCCGTGAACACACACGGCGCCTCAGACAGAAGCGGCATTGTGAGCTGTGCTCGCCGAGAGGCTGTCCCGGCCCCCTCACCCCTGAGGAGCTGGAATGGCCAGGGGCCCAGGAGCCCAGGCCACGGCCCTCCCCACACGTTCCCGCGAGCTCCAGGGAGCAGAGCATGTGGCCGGGTCACATGGGAAGGGGCTGGACTCTAGTAGCTGCCTGGCTGGCCCTGGGAACAGGCAGCCTGGCCACGCTGGGCAGGGGGACCAGGAGGGGCTGGGGCTCAGAGAAGGTGGGAACCGGGGCCCCTGGTGGCCTCCGCTTCCCGTGTGCGGCTTCTGGGGGCTGCTGCCCTCCGAGGGTCCCGCAGAGGGGCCTGGGGGAGTGAGGGCCACGAGGGGGCTAGATGCCAAGTGGCCTCTCCAGGACCCAAGGGCAGATGGGTAGGGGCGTCCTGGCTGCTGGTCTACTAGCCCTGCAGCTGGTCTACTAGCCCTGCAGCCCCCTCTGGGGTGTACCTGGGGGGCCATGTTGACTGTGGCCTCAGGACCGTTGCTAGGCTGCGACCAGCCCCGGGGGCAACCTGCCAAGTCCTGCCGCCAGTTCGCGTTCATCCGCCTTCCCTGGCACCAACCCTGGGGACCCACTCCAGGGCCTTCGTCTCCGGCTGCCCAGCGCTTCTGTGGGTCCTTCCCTGACCTGGAGCTCTTGGACTCAAGGTTCTGGGGCTCGGGCGCAGGCCCCCAGAGCTGTGTGCGGGCCAGGCTGGGCGGGCGCTGGCTGCCCCAATGTCTGCCCCCCCACCCCCTCCACCCTGGGCCCCTACCTGGTGTAGAGGCCGTTCTTGCGACAGAAAGAGTTCTTGACGGACAGCCGGCGGTTGTTCAGCTCCAGGGCGGGAAACTGCTCTCATCCAAGCTCATCATCTCCCCATGGCCCAGGGCCCCCGACTTGGCGCTGCTTCCTGGGGGCAGAGCTGGCCGTCACCCCGGTCACCTCCACCAGCCCTTTCTGCCAGGCACTCCCCACCCACCCGACGGGCCCCCCTTGCTTGGCTCCAAGCAGTGCTCAGGGGGTGTGCTGGCACCACCCTGGCGGGTCACTGGGCTGGACAGTTCCATGCTGGGGCCCAGGGCCACCCAGCGGTTCTTGGGGGTCCTGCAGTGTGTGTGGGGGGGGGTCACTGCCACCTCCGCAGGCAAAGCCTGTGTGCTGGGACTTGCTCTTCTTCCCCCGCACCTTCCTCTTGTCAGTAAATAGTTCCCCCATGTTCTTTCCTCATTCTCCCCTGCCACAATTTTGGGATTGCTCTCAGGGTGCTCTGGGACCCCGTGGTCGAGCCAGACCTTCTATGTACTCCAGCTCTGAGATCATCTCCCAAACCTTCCTGCTTGACTTATTTTTTTGGCAGAGGGAGGCTGGAGGGTTTGGACTAGATCCAGGGGTACTCAGGGCTCACTCCTGGCGGTGCTGGGGACCCTGTGAGGTGCCAGGGATTGAACCCGTGTCAGCACTGCGCGCGCCTTAACCCTTCGTGGCTTCTCCACTCACCTCTCTGCTGCATTTGCTTCCCGGCTCCTGAATCTGGAACCCCAGAAGGGGACAGCAGGTGGCGCCCTGCACCTGCCCTTCCACTCACCGAGTCCGTCTTCTTGGCGTACTTCTTACTCTGGCCACGGATGATGAGCACGAAGACCAGGAGCAGGATGAAGATGAGGCCCACCAGGGCGATGACCACCAGGAACCACCACTCCTCGTAGAAGGGGTTGGCTCTCTGGGCTGGACACACGTGGGGAGAGTGTCAGGCCGGGGCCCTTGGACAAGCTGTCTCTGAGCTGTGGTTGGTGGGGCCGGCCTTGGCTACGTGTCTGCTCCAGCCCATTGAAAGGGGTGGCTAGGAAGGTGGGGAAGAACGGAGAGGGGGCTCTGGGCGGGAGTGCTGGGATGAACTATGCTGGGATGGATTCGTGCTGGGACCCCCCATTAGGCAGGGGTCATCAGAGAGTACTCGGGACAGGAAAGCTGGGAAAGATTCGTGCTTGGGTGGATTAGTTCTGGGATTGATTAGTGCAGAGATGGATTAGTGCGGGATTGATTAGTGATGCCTGCCAAAGGCCCAGGAAGGGAGGAGGGGACTCTCATACTATTTTTCTCCTGTGCC
The DNA here is from genome assembly GCA_021461705.1 of Cryptotis parvus. Classification (NCBI taxonomy): domain Eukaryota; kingdom Metazoa; phylum Chordata; class Mammalia; order Eulipotyphla; family Soricidae; genus Cryptotis; species Cryptotis parvus. Next base: position 44,266 of record JAJIBD010011367.1, read on the forward strand.
ATCACTTGTCCCGGGACCTCCCTTAACCAGCAGAGCCAAGTTTGTATTGGAAGGTGCCAGCCACGACTGTGGGGGCCTGGGAGGCTTCTCGCACTGCGACTGGCTCTTTCTGGAAGCAGAAGTGGGGGCAGTGGAGAGGGACACACAGTGGCCCTGAGCCTCCCTCAGGGGTCCGGAGGCTGCAGCGCCTGCCTGGCACTCAGGCCCAGGTGCCATCTGTGACCCTGCATGGCCTCTTGAGCACCACTGGGAGAGGCCTGGGGACCCCCTCAAACAAAGCCCTCCGTAGGTGGGACTGCCCTGTCCAAAGGAGTCTCCTGCAAGTGGGGAAAGCACCCAAGCCTGTGCCTGCCGCCACCAGCCGGCTCCCATCCGGGCTGCTGCCCTGTGCGGGAGGCCAGCCCTGCTCCCCAGCCCGTCCAGCTCATTCCCCACTGCCCCCCATTGGCCGGGGTGGGGCGCAAGCATGTGGGTGGTGCTGGGGTTCTGGAAGCCGGCTGGATTGGGCGAGTGGAAATTTCTGCCTCGGAGTGAGGTGCCCTGTGGGTTGGGAGACTTGTCTTGGAGAGGGAGGAGGAGGATGGAGGCCCAGCAAGGTGGCGTCCAGCAGCCGTGCCTGTCCCTGGGGTCTTTTGGGGGTTGCCACGGTCTCAGTTTCAGGCCTGATGCCCTCCTGTCTCCGGGCGAATGAGCTCACTGTGGACCAATTTCATCACAGCTCCCCACCCCTGACTTCTGGGACCGTTTGGAAAGAGCCTCCCAGGAAAGAACCCCCCAAAAGACCCAAGGCTGGTTCGGGTCCTGTCGGGGCACACTGTGGGGAGAAGGGAGGGGGCGCGGCACCACAGCACGGCCCACCTGGCACAGACTGGGAGGGGCTGCTGGGGGTGCCGAAGCCGTAGTCGTTGACAGCGATGACCCGGAAGTCGTAGCTGACGCCCGGCTTGAGGATGTCCATGCTGAAGGTGTAGGACGTCACCTCCTTGGGGATGTCTCTGATGAGGACGTCCCAGAGCCCCTCATCTGCAGGGGTACAGGAGACGCTGTGGTAGGGACCCCCCCCCATGTGGCGGGGGCTCAGGCGCAGCTCCCGAGACTTAAGGTGTGTCTGTGGGGTCCCGGAGCCCTCTATGCTCTGTATAAGCATCGTGAGAGGTGGAGGGTTGGGGTGGGCACAGGTGGGGGCACTGGTGTCCTGTCTTTTTTTTTTTTGGCTTTCCGGGTCACACCCGGAAATGCTCAGGAGTAATTCCTGGCTCTGCACTCAGGAATTACTCCTAGCAGTGCTCGGGGGACTCTATGGGATGCCGGGGGACTGAGCGTGGGTCAGCCGTGAGCAATGCACACGCCTTCCCGCTGTCCTATCGCCTCCAGCCCAGTCTTCATGGTTGAACATGTTCCCTCTGCGGACGTGCTCACCTGGGGGAGGCTGCTCTCTTAGGGAGGGGGCAGCAGGGGCCTTGAGGCCGTCTGTCCTCAGAGTGTGCTCACGGTCACTGACCCCAGCTCCGTGTGGGTGTGCCGGGCGCTCCTGGACGCCCACTCCCTCCTCCTACCCTGGTCTGTCAAACCCCACCTGGAGTGCTGGTCCCATGCCAGGACTCCTGGGATTGCAAGCAAGACAGGACTCGGGCCACAGGCCACATCCCAAAGCCCGGCTGGCTGAAGCGGTGGAATACGGGGACAGGGCCCGGCTCTCACGGCCGAGTCGGCAGCCGGCAGGAGGAACCACCTGGCCCAGGAGTGAGACTCGCGACGCAGCGCCCCGGCCCACCCGGGAGCTGAATGGCTCCTTGGGATGATGGTGGGCCTGGGGAGCTTCCGGAAGGGCCTGGATGCTTCCGTGCTAGTGAGCGCTCGGCCACCCCAGCTGATGTTGCAGGAATCTCACCCTGACCAGCTGGTTAGGGCTCCCACCCACGGCATGGGAACTTGCATCACTTGTATCACTTGTCTTTCCGTTGTTCATCAATTTGCTCAAGTGGGCACCAGTAACGTCTCCATTCGGTGGGAATGAGGTCCACTATTGTTACTGTTTTTGGCATAACGAATACACCACGGGTAACTTGCCAGGCTCTGCCGCGGCTCTGGGTTCATCCCAGGGGGCCCAGGACGTGGGAACAAGAGGTGATTTTCCTTCTGAGCTCCCATCGCCTCACATGAAGTGCCACGGAATTCCACACGGCAGGGCCGGCCCGAGGCAGGCGAGCCTTGGGAGCAGGGCGCAGGGCTAGGAAACCGGAGCCTGAGAGACGCTGATCCGTGAGGGGCCCAGGGACACGGCAGTGGCTGGTCCGGTTACAGGGACTTTCTGAGATGCTCCAGCGGCCGGGGGAGGCTGACCGGGGCGTGCACGGGCAGGTCTAGGCCATGGTCTCTTTCTGGGGCATGGTAAGGGTGGCGTGGGGGCAAGTTGTCTTGTTTTTTTCCTTGGTCAGGTGTTGCAGGACACCTAAAAGCCTAGGCCTCTGCATCTGCCCTGGATTGCCTCCTGCAGGTCACTTCATAGATAGGGGGTAGTCTGAATGTGGCAGTCTTATCTGACTATGTATTCTGTACTGGCTGGTATGAATATTCTCCCATGCTACCACAATCATCGTGGGACTAGCTAGATCTTACCAGCATATTTGCCTGGCCATGTTGGATCTCTAAGTAATTAGACCAGAGAGAAATGCTGTTTGCCTCCAAGCAAGCAAGCATGGCTCCCTGATAACTCAAAGGCAACTAAAACACAAAACTACCGTGAAGTAGACGAGACTCTTGTGAAGGCTTGGGGAAATATTTAACTGGCATTAGTATTAGTCTTTGGTACAGAGACATGCCATTTCAGAAACCCCCTTCTCTACCCTATAAAGGCAATTCCAGGCAGATCTTGGCTCAAGACATTAGGTGAGGTGCTGGGAGAAGTTACCTGAGGGCATTTGATCCTTTCTGCCAGGGGAAGTTACGTTTAGCTTACAGCTCCTCCCAGCTCTGCTAGGAGGCTTTGAATTAGCTCTGGGTCCTTGTAAACAGCCCGAAGGCCTCCTGAAGTTGCTACATTCTATAGAGCTATTTTCCTGTTTTCATCTCTAGATAGCCCAGCCCAGAATGGGCTGGGCTGGGAAGTTTGGGCGGATTTCTAGCTATAAAATAAGCTGCAAGAAGAACTTCTCTTTTTTTCCCCTTTTTGCCATTTCGGCTTCCCTTGGTGTTTTTGCTTCTCCGCCCTCTCCATTCTCTGTTGGGCCTCTACACGTGGTGGCAGCCATCTTGGCCTACACCTGGCTGGGGCCTAGCTGGGAACCCAGAGTCCGGAGGTTTTCCCTGCTCTTGGATTGTATATTGGAACCTGTGATAGTAAAGCCCTTTTAAAACTGCATCGGATTCCTGAGTCTTCATCCATTCCCCGCTGGCTTCGGAGGTAGAAGGGAACTCGCTTCCCGACACTGTCGGGGACCCCGGCGGTGCTCCCCGACAGTCAGGGTTCCCTAGCATGCTCGAGGCAGCCCAGAGCCACTTGAGGGGTCTTCGGGTAACCAGGCCCGGCGCCAAGCCCGGGCCCCCAGAGTTGAGCCCAGCAGTGCTGGAGGCATCAGGCTTTGGTCCTGAATCCCTGAGCTCCCGCTGCAGCCCGAGTGACGGCTCTCCCTGGACCCCATCACCTACCCACAGCCCCTCTGGCTTCACCCCGAGCCTGCCGGCTTGGCGGCAGAGCCGAGACGCAGCATCCAGGTAGGGGACCTTGGGGAGCAGGCTTGTCCCCCTCCCCCCCACCGCCAGGACGCACCTGAAGGTCTGGCCCCGATGACGTAGCGGGTGGCGCGGCCCCTTTGCCGGGGTCCCCGCTGGACCAGTGGATAGCGATGGCCGAGCTGTACCGCACGAGGATGGGCACGCCGGGGGCCAGGGGCACCTGCAAGAGGGGCACAGTGTGTGGGGTGCGGGCAAGTGGCCGGAGAAAGAGCAGGTCCCCGGGCCAGGTGCGGCCCCGGGCCCCGCCCGCAGCTTCAGGGATGCAGGGGCCACAGCAGACGGAGGCGTGAGGGCGGCCTGATAGCTGGGGGTCAGCCAGGGCGTGGGGGGTGTCGCACTGTCCCTTTCCCTCTGCTTGAGTTTACTCTTCCCTGGGCCTCCTGGCCGTGAGTCCCGTCAGAGACTGTTGTGGGGGCCAGTAGCTGCGGAGTGAGGGAGGCGGGTCCCGGTAGGAGGGGGCTGGTTGGGGGCTACCAAAGGGGACCTGGCGCCACCTTCGGCCTGGGGCTGGTGGAAAGGCGGGCGGGGGGGGGGGGGAGAGCAGCCCTGGAGCTGCTGTGGGGTGCGTGTCTGTGCTCCGCTCACAGACGCCCGGAGCCCTTCTCCAGACCCTCCTGCGTGCCCCTGGCCCCAGCCATCCCCGCCAGGCTTGGTCCTAGACTCCAGGAGAGGCGGCCCATGGTCAAGGGGCGAGGGGAGGAGAGAGGGAGTGAATGAGCAGGGTAGGCACTGTGTGTCCCTGTGGGTGCCACCGGGAAGCAGCTGAGAGTGAAGACCCCAGGCGCAGGGCAGGAGTGGGGCTCACAGGCAGCAGGGAGGGCTCCCAGCCGGTGCCCCCTTCGGGGTGGGCCAGGGCTGTGCCCCTCAGGAGCTCGTGTCCTACAGGCCCTGTGCCGTCGCCTCCGCACTTCCTGCCACCTGCAATCCCTGCTCAAGGCCAGGTCAGAAGGGCCCGTCCCCCTCAGCCCTCCCTGTCCTGTCCTGGCACTGTGTCTGGAAGCTGGAAGCCAACTCTGGTGAGAGGAGGTCGGGGGTCAGGGGTCATGGGTCAGGGATCAGGGTCATGTCCTGCACTGCTGGTTCCTTTCAACCCTGCTTGTGGAGCAAGACACAGGGAAGAGGCAGAGAGGAGGGTGGGCAGCGGGGCCAGCAGGAAAGGCCAAGCGGGGTGGGCAGTGGGACAGGCTGCTGAGGCCTCCCAGGGAGCTGACAGAGCCATGAGCAGCCAAGGGGAGGGGGAGCAGGGGGAGAGGAGGGAGGGAGGAGGGGAGAGCAGCGGGAAGAGCTTGAGGGATCCCCCAGTTTGAAGTGTCCCTCCTGTCTCAGGGAGGAGGCAGGTGACCAGGGGACCTTTGGGGTCTGGAGGGAACACCTAGAGCGTGACAGGGTTACTGGGGAGCTAACCCTCAACCGCCACACCAGGAGCTGCCCCCAGCCCATCCTCCCCTCCTCCTCCCTCTCCTCCTCCCCTCCTCCTCCCTCCTCGCCCCGCCCCGCCTCTGCTCTGGTCAGTGGCACTAGTGGTTGTTCCCTTGGGTTGAGCCACAAACCGAGTATCTGCAGCTCGGGCCTCTCCCCACAGTGCACGAGCCCGACTGTGTCTCCATACCCAGGAGGAAGCCGCAGCCTGGCGGAGTCTCTTCCCACACGCCCATTCGCTGCTACAAGAGCCCCAAGGACCTCTTTGAAGTCTCACCCTGAGGAACACCCTGATGGTGCGGGGGCCTGACCCCACCCAGGTTCAGGCCAACGGACTCTGCTCCTGGGTACTACAGGATACTGCCAGGCACTGTAGAATACTAGGGGATACTGAAGCATACTGCAAGATACTATAAGACACTGCGGGTTACTACAGGATACTCTCTGACACTATAGTATGGGATCTACAGGCTATTATGGGACACTACAGGTTACTACAGGACACAATCTCATACTACAGCATACTATAGGATCTATAGAATACTATAGGATGCTGCAGGTTACTACAGAATACTGTCTGATACTACAGCATCACTGTGTCGCTGTCTTCCCGTTCATCATTGATTTGCTTGAGCGGGCACCAGTAACATCTCCATATGTCCTGTCTCATGCTAGTAGAGCCCAAGGGCACCTGCTTGCTCCAGGAACATAAAGAGCCTCAAACCATTCCATCAGGTCATGGGAATGAGGTCTATAATTGTTACTGGCATTTGGCATATCAAATACGACATGGGTAGCTTGCCAGGCTCTGCCATGTGGGTAGCATACTCTTGTAGTCATCTCTAAATCCAGCATTTATTGATGAACCGCGGCTGCAATCGGCCGCGCAAGCCGGGCTGTGATAGGTTGGTCTGCTGGGTGGAGTTCTGACGAGAGGGGAAGTCTGGATGTGGAAAATGGAGGCCTTTGTGGAGTGGGGGGTCATCTGGCTTTGTTGTGAGGTTCTGCTGGGGTGGCGGGCCAGGGCTAGAAACAGCCATCCCTCCTGGGCGCCTCGTGAGTGGCTGGGCACAGGGAGAGCTAGTAGCAGCTCTGCCCCATGTCTGTGAGTCTTAAAAGGCTTTTAATAGTACAAAAGCTCTACCACCGCAATCCAATATAATGAAAGAATTTTAGCTCTGGTCAGAACTTAGGCCATACAAGAGAGCCCAAGTCTCTCACCAAAGAGAGGATCTCACCCTAGAGGAGTCCTACCCAAAAAAGAGGGAAAAGAAAAAGAAGTCATACCCCAAAGAAGGGGAAAAGATACTACAACATACTATGGGAATCTATAGGATACTATAGGATGCTGCAGGTTACTACAGGATACTGTCTGATACTACAGCATGCTACAGTACCTAAAGAATACTATAAGATACTGAAGTTTACTATAGGATACTGTCTGATACTACAGCATACTATGGGATCTATAGGCTACTATAGGATGCTGCAGGTTACTACAGGATACTGTCTGATATTACAGCATACTACAGTACCTACAGAATACTATAGGATACTGCAGTTTACTACAGGATACCGTCTGATACAGCATACTATGGAATCTATAGGCTACTATAGGATGCTGCAGCATACTATGGTACCTACAGGATACTATAAGATACTTCAGGTGTTACTACAGAATACTTTCTGATACTACAGCATATTATGGTGCCTACAGAATACTGTAAGATACTCAGGTGTTACTACAGATACCATATAATACTATAACATACTATGGGATCTAGAGGATGCTACAAATTACTGTAGATTACTGCAAGTAACTCCAGGATCCTGAAAAGTTACTACAGGATACTTCTGTTACAACAGGATACTGCAGGCTATTACAGGATATTGCCAAATACTATAGAATGTTACAGGACACTAGAAGGATCCTATGGGCTACTATAGAATATTACGGACACTGCGGGATTCTGGGTCCCACGGGGCCCTAGTATCTATTTCGGCGCTCTGCAGGCTACCACAGGCTGCTAAGACACCATAGGATGCTTCAGATGTCGGAGGGAACTATGGGAGTCTGCAACACACAACAGGATGTCCAGGACACTGAAAGGTACCAACCATCAGCTACCGCAGTACACTACGGACACTGCAGGTACTCCAGAGGATGCTCGGTACTGCCCAGTACTGCAGGACACGGAGGACATGTGGGTGCAACACCACCCCACGGACACTCCGAATACTCCGGCTGCAGCTGACGCCACGTG